>JAVSCE010013508.1:0-71556 GCA_032199065.1 Smutsia gigantea
TTTATCACTCACTCACCTAAGCTAAGCTGGAAACTCTTGAATGCTCGGCAGTGTGTTGAAAGTACCTGGTTACCATGGTAGGAAAAGAACCATGGAGTGAGGCTAAGCTTAAAACTTGTCACGAATTTTGGGCACAGCCCTTAAAATGAAGTGTGTCACTAGGTGGTAATAACACACTTTCCATTTAATGAGTATTTGGACAACTTAATGCAAATTTTCAAAATAGCATTTATACCATGATTTGATCCACAGATAAAAATGAAAGAATTGAGCATTTGTTCTACCTTTCATGACAGGCCAATGAAATGAGTCTTGGAAATGATGCTTTACTATTAACTACTAGTGATTAAGTGAAAGGTCAGTTTTCAGTTACTAATTGACAGGCCGAGGACTTTTTAATGGAGGAGAGATATAATGGAGATCTTTAATTATAAATTATATAATTACTGACATATAAATCCACTGATGAATCTTAACTTCACAAAAAGAGAACATGAGGTTTATATATGTAGACCTTGTTTAGAACCTGATTCTAACAAGGTTAATATAAATATCAGGAAAATTAGAACACTGACAATATTTGATGGTATTAAAATTTTAGATGTGAGATAATACTGTAGTTATGTTAAAATTAGGTTTTTAGCCATATTTACTGAAGTATTTATGGATAAAATCATGTGTCTAGGATTTGCTAAAATTAAGGAGCATGCAGAGTAGTCATGCCAGAACACAAAGTAATAAATTTCCCTAATAATACTGTTATAGTAATAAAAAACAAGCTTAGGACTAGATCCAGAGTACCAACATACACCATCATCGGCTCTTTCAAGTAAGACTGTGCCAGCTGACGGACAGCAGACGGCCACATCGCACTGGAAATAAAACATGTTGTAGAACATAAACCAAACATTACTGAGTTTCCTTAGAATGCTGTGAATGAAATTACCCATGAGAGACAAATTCATTAAGGCAGATTTTACCAAAAATGTATGCTTCACAAAACATCACTCAACTACAGTGAAACTAGATTCACTACTTCACAAAGAAACACAACTACAGTGAAACAAGCTTAACAGATTAAGTGTTAGATTAGTTTTCTCTTGGCTTTTATGAGAGAAGAAAAAAACTAGTATTTTTCATACACTGCCAACAGGAAAACCATGTGCTTATGCCAAATAGAATTTTTTGTGTACTGATGAAGGGATATGTAAATTCTAATGTTTCTTCAACCACGTGTATTATGCAAGTAACCACCTTTTGTACTTTCACAGTAATTACAACGATGGGAAGATTATTAAGAAAACAAAGTGAGGAAACAGTGTATTTCCTCAGTTACACACTTTTTTATGTACATGACAGCCATTCCATTAGACTTTCATATAAGCCCAGGAGAAAATGGTCTATACTCTGCATTTAAATAACACTGCTTCCTCAGTTTTGTCTTGGGCAAAGAAGTCCTCGTAATCCAGTGGTCACCTCTGAGGACAGGTGATCACTCAAATGTGAGACCCCACTATGAACAGCCTCCCCTCCAGGAGCCCCTGCATGTTTTGATGGAAATCTCTCTCATTTAGGAAACCTAATAGTCATTGTTACAGTTACACTGTTGTTACACTGAGAGAGAACACGCTATCTTTCACTAAAGGTTATCAAAATACCTCACGTAATGCTTTAAAAGCCTGCGGGAAAATCAACCTCAAAGAATGGTTTCTGTCGCACTGGTTTCTGTGCTGCAGACGTGTAACCTACCTTGTCATAATAGTCTGCCTATCTGGGCGCACATCTAATAAAATCTTCATTATCTGGGGTTCAAATCCCATATCTAGCATCTTGTCAGCTTCATCTAATACCTGCATTAAAAATGGTTATGGCCAAGATCAGATATGGGAGGTAGCTAATATATGTGCTCTCTTTATAAATATAATACTAAGAGGTAACTTTTTTCATTTCCCCTATTACCTATGCCACTAGTTTTTTTAAAGCTACTATTTTAATTTCTCCAGGAGAAAATAAGCTATCCAACATTTTAACATAGATTTAGTGGTTTTTTTTCCCTCCAACTGCCCCCACCCCTCGCCTGCCCAGGCCTCTTCCTGGAGATTGATTTGATTTTTTAAATTGGCCAATAGTTCCTAAATGTAATGAAAAAACCTGTAATGTCTAATATCCATGTGGATTTTAGTTTTCTTTTGTACTTATCTACATTTTCTAGCATTTATAAAAGCCATTAAAGTAGAATTATCCTAAAATCCCTATTGTAACATACTAGAGGGAATGGGAACTGTTCCTAGAAATTAAAACCATTATAAAAAGGACAGCCATTCCATTAGACTTTCATTAATAAGAGCTGAGTTCTTCCTCCTACTATCCTGAACTCCTATTCCATGATTACCAAGTAGGTGATGCTTTTCAGGTTGACAAAATTATTCATTTGCAGATCATTCAGTCTTTCGGGAGTTGCAATAATGATATCTACACCTTTTGTCAGGCCTTATATTTGTCTGTTTCTGTCTCACTGTATATACAAACACTTCAAAAATAAAACAAAAAACATGATCATATTCAGGCAAGGAGTATCCCACCACAACTCAAAATCCCAACCAGCCTACGCATTTTGGGTGTAAAACAAAGTAAAAGGTATATAACTGAAGAAGAGAATCGCGCAGTAGTATTTGCCCCTTTGGGAACTATCTGCACCCATCACCCCACAGTGGTGGGTCCCAAGGAGACGTGTTTGCAGCCGCCTTGGCTACAGCTGATTTGGAGCAGGGCTAACACCTGACCCACGCTGAGCAGACTCTCTACATGTATGAATAATGGAAAACGTATAAAGCTACACGTGATTAAAATGCTGATGCAGGAATGGCCCCCAAAAGGACTTACCTTTTAAGAGCTTTATATGAATATTTAGAACATTCAGCTTCCTCTTGAAGAGCTAATTCCTGAGTGGGTGTAAGGACCAACATGCCAGGTCCATTCCTTTTTTCTCTAGCTCTTGGAAGAGAAAAGAAATTATTAAATTTCCTGTTTCAGATACATGGTGCACTCAATCAGTGCTTTCAAAATTTGCAGTAACATGTCAACGTTACATATACCCACCATAAAAAGTGGGGAAGTACAGAAAAAGAGCAGAACAATACAATCCAAGGGCGCAGATACCAGCCTTTTGATTAAACATGGCAATGCTTGCCTGTGTCAGACATTCTCAAGCGATGATTTGGATATAATCTAAGCAATCTGTTTCCAATGTTTCACTATTAAGACTTGTGGCAGCTATTACGTAGTGCTTCCTAAAATGTTCTGTCCATGTACACTTGGACCCGCACAGCGCAAGTGCATTTCCCCGAGACAAGGCATGACCTGAGCAATGCAACAGATGAAGGAAACTTCAGTTGCTGTTTTGACACCCACTGTCTAGTCCTTACAAAGAGAACCGTTGTGGGGATGCTTACACTGGTTGAGAATCAAGATGAATAAATCCAGGCATTAAGTAGGATAAGGTCTTTCCTGTCCCAGTTTGGGCCACTCCTGTAAGATCTATTCCTTGCAGAACTATTGGCCATGCTTGTGACTGAAACAGAAGGATAAATATTAAAGTAAGAAATGCATCCCTTTGTCAAGTGTCCCTTCTCTCCCAGCCCCAAATTTCTTCCAAACATTTCTGAGGCTGGGCTGGCGGTGCAGGTGCTGGGGTGCTCATGAGAGACAGGTGCCGAATGTTAAGGTTCACTCGGAACCCCCATGTGATACATGCTGGATGTGAGTAAACTTGGAGCCCGGCTGCCAATTATGCTTTCTCACTGTTTGTTTTTTTTAAAAGTTAGAATTCTGGCCACCCAGAACTGTCTCACCACAGTTCTAATAGTAACATAGAGTAATACAGTCTTGTATTAAAAAATGTATTCCACGGTGTCAAAATTTTATTTAAGACTTCAACTGTCTTAAAACAGATTAAGAAAGAAAAGTGAATAAAATATGAAAAAAAGAAGAGGCAGTTGCTGCCTGGTGATCGAACTTCTAACAATCAGATGTAGGGAAAAAATGGTCAGTGAAATATTAGAATTAAAGCATACCTGAATTGGTGTTGGGTTTTGAAAACCTACCTTTTTAATGTTTTCATAATTTCATGGTAACTTTGAAAGGCATCCTCAAATTTACAATATGGATTGGGGATAGGACGTTTCTCACCATCTCTTAAGTCATCACACCTTATATTATAATTTTCTTTCCTTTATGGAAAAAATAGAACAAATATTACTGGCTTTGGTCACTTTACCTACCAAGCCAATTTTTTTTCCAGTATTAATTCAGGTCATATCTAGAAATTCAACTGCAATTGATTAAAATCAGGCTGTTAGTAAAGTTACAGTAAAATACAATTAAGAAATAGAAGTGAGTCCAACTTTTTCATATCAAAATACTTGCAGAGAAGGAAAAAAAGTACATTGTAGGTATGAATGGAAAGTGTCATGGAAAGGTTAAGAATAGAATCAAATTATATGTGTCATGATTCAAAATCAGATTTGGCAAACACTTGAGTCTACAATGCTCTACACATTATTTTCTTCATTTATCCTCAACAATCCTGTAAAGTAGGAATTACTCTCATTTGACAGGTGACAATGAGTACTTGTCCGAGGTTTGAACCTTACGCCAACTCTAGAATAAATGTTCTTTCTGCTATATCATACTACTGCAAATTTCTATCAGACTTTAATAGAAAAAAAATGTTGCCATTAGGACCTTTAGTTCCAGATAATAAGGATCAAAGAAGTTTTCTGAAAATTCATGTATCAATTTCTTTCGATTTTCAACAGTTGTAGAAATAATTTTCTAAAACTGCTGTCCAATACAGTATTAACCACATATGGTCTTTAAAATTTTAAATTAAAAATTCAGTTCCTCAATTATATTAGCCATATTTTAAGTGTTCAATAGCTATATAGGGATAGTGACTACTCCATCAGATGCAAAAATAGCCCATTTTCCATCTTTGCAGAAAGTTTTATTGTCTGGCATTGCTCTAATATATCAAGCGGGATGCAACCAAGTTTTCATTTGAATACGGAAAGTGTAACTTTCAAATGCCATCATTTCAAATCTCTGCCAAATGAATTAATTTAAAAACTAACTATACACTCCCTTAAAGAAATAAAACTACCTACATCCAGTTGTCTATTTGCACTTGAGACACAGAACTTGTCATTTCTGACTCCATGTAAAAATTTTTCTTAATTGGAGGTAAATCTGGGACAAAGTTGAAAATTTAAACTGATAACAATTTAAATTTCACTGACACATTCAAAATAACAGAAATCAAACTAAAATATATACTACATACCTTCACCTTGCATAAACATATAGTTTTAGATAGTTGTTCTATACTCTGCCAGCCAGGCTTATGCCAATCTCCATGATAGTGTCCCTTTTTGGTTTGTCTTTCAATGACATTTTTCACCCAAGAAAAGAGATCTTTAATAGTTAAGTATAAAGGAAACCAAGCTTTTCAAAGCACACAGTCATTGCGAGTGATGAATCTTCTCTCAAGCATTGTAAACTGATTTTATCGTTCTTGAAAATCCATCCCATTTCTCCTTAGGAATAAAATACTTACCCAACCCTTATTCTACCCTCTCAAGCTACTTTGTTTTCTTTCTTAAATGTCTATCGTATATCCTCCAAACTTAAATCCTTTTTCTGGCCTCTCATCCCAAACCTCCCCAACACACCATCTCGTGCCAGGTGGCACTGGAAATTTCATGCAGACATGGGCTGCCTGCTACCGCGGAATTAGTTGTTGGTAGTATTTGTCCCATGCTAGTGCATTATTGGCTCTCTGATTTTAAATAAATGAAGTTGTATCACTGCCTCATTCGGAGATGTAAAATTAGCGCCTGAATTTACTTTGAAATTCAGTGAAGAGAATGTGAACAACACACACCATAGATAATTCCAAGTGAGAATTTGATTTAAAATATAACAAATTTTAAAAGTCCATCACTTCAAGAATTTTATACTTATTAAATGTTTTTTCCCTTTTCATTTTGCCCTTGGCAGCCATGACACTCACTCCAAGATCAATTTTTTCCTAATCACAGCAACAATGTTACCTTAGGGCTGTCATTATGTATATTCCCTTCATTTTCCCCTTAGGCCATTTTTCTTTTTATTTCATTAAACTTTTGCAGTTACGTCAAATAAGACAAGGTGTAAATAAGCGTAATACGTTCATTTTCCATTTATACCATAAATCACAACATAGAAACTTTCATGTCCTGGGACTAATGGCAGCATTTCATGTTTTACTCATTTATGATATAGATTTCATTACTAAAATTACCACATTTAATACAGAATAAAAACCTCAATTAAGAGAAACACCACCACGTGTAATGCTGGGGGCAGCACTAACCTGACCACGTTTTCTTTCCCATTTTAAAGCATCTTTTCGAATTTGGTCCCAATCGATGGATGGCGGATCTGTGACTCTGTCATCCGACCTTTCACCTCTTCCACCAGAAGGCTGGAAGGCAACAGTATCTGCTAAAGATATTTTTACCAAATTAGTGTCAAAGTAAATCCTAACTGCTACACAATCCTCCAAACCATTTACTATTTTGTGTTTTAATAACCAGGCAATAATGCTTGAAATTTAGAGTTTTTTAGTACTGCAGTACCATGACAATTCTGGTTATGGTTTTTGTCAGTTACTTCAGATTTATAAAATGGAAAAAAAAAATTTAATTTACTGAGGGAAAGTTAAATAGCATGAGACCGGTTAACCAATCTAATACATCACGCGTATCCCTTCATCTTTACAGTAGTCTGGTGAGGCAGGTGTCATCCTAGATTAATGGATAGTCTTAGAGGCTTCTCCTAAGAAACATGGAGGCAATGCTGATATCTGGCCCAAGACTGTTTTTTTTACATCCTTGTTGCTTCTGGAGATGGTTCAATACTGGCTTTTGCTCTGGTCCAAGCATATCTAGTTTTGTTTAAATACCAAATAACTAGGCAGTTTTCAAAGTCAGTCATGTTTCAGGGAAGAGAATATAAGAGACAGGAGACCAGGACTAATCCTTTCTACATCTCATAGAAATGTATTGAAAAGTTATTTTGGTTTTTTTCCCTCACTTATTTGTGGCTAAAAGTAAAACCGCTAGGCTTAACCACAGAGATTAAGTGTTTTAATTTAAGGAAAAAAATATTCTTGGGTTTCATAGAAAAAAATCCTGTAACCGACTACACTTAAAGATGGCACTCTGAAGCTTTATTATCAGGAAAAACAGCTATTACATGGCTTATAACACAAATGAAATTTTAAAAATTTTACAGGCCTTATGGGCAACAATTACTTCCCAACTCAGGGTTCTGATTTGCAGCTTTCTTGTATTTTAACAAGATTGTCTATCACTGCTTTGGCTCTTGTCTGCATTGCTTTGCTGCCAACAATTTTGACCTCTGCCTGGGAATGCCCTTTTATTATCTAGGTACAAGAGGTAAAACAGGTGGTTGAGATGGAAGTCCCTTCACCATGCCCCCCTCCAACAATCACTCAACTTCAAGTACTATAGAATATAAAGTAAATTATAGTGTTGGTTTCAATCAATGGCTGAGATATTATGGAAGGCTCTTATGCAAGAAAAGGCCCTAACACCTGATTCGTTTTAGAAAGACTGACATGGGGCCACAGGGGAGAATGGCTAGCGGAGGACAAAGCTGGAGGCAGGATGGTCAGTCAGGGGAGAACACCCCAAGTGATGGAGGTTCCCCTTGAGAAATACAGGAACTGCAGAGGACTCAGGGAGGGACTGGGTGTAGGCTAAGGAGAGGGACATCATCTTTGATTTCTGGCTTCGGAACCTGGGGAATGATGCTGCTGCTTCCCAAGACTGGGGACACGGGAGCAGCTCAAAAGGTTGAGGGCTTGGGGTCAGGAAGGGCTTGATGAGCAGCACTCCCCAGACACTCCGTGAGGAGGATCTCTGCTGAGTTTTACCTCCATGAGCCAAAAAACCTAGACCTGGGATGGACCTCCACTTGGGTGAGTTCTTGTAAAGAATGGTGGGGTGAGAAGTTTGACAACTTACCCGGAAACTAAGCAGAAACTAGAGTTAGGAACAAACTACACTCTTTCAGGATTTAAGAACACAGACCACTTACTTGTATTTTGGTGTTTGTTGTACTTTCGATATCTCGTATTTTTGACCCACCACGACCTGTTTTTAAAAACAATTTTTTTAAAGAAGGTGAAACTAATAAGGGGGATTTATTTACTTTCCACAAAGAACCTTCTCTAGTTCCTTCTCAAATCATCCAGACTCCGAGGGTCCAGTGGTCACTTTCACTCTGGAAAGCGGAATCGAGAACTTTCTATTGCAAATGTTGCTGGGTGGCAGGAGGCTCCTTCCACAGAGGGAAATACTAAGGATTCATCATCAGCCCAAGCAAAAACTAACTGGATGCTAAGTCCTGGCAAGGATGTGGAGAAACTGGAAGGCTTGCACACTACAACAAAAAAAAATTCCAGTTGAAAAAAACAGAGGTCTTGAGTAGACATTTCCCTAAAGAAGACATACAAGTGTCCAACAGGCATCTAGGAAAAGGTCTAAAACCCAGGGCAATGCAAATCAAAACCACAAAGAGATACCACCTCATGCCTGTTACAGTGGCTGTCATCAAAGACAAGAGATAAGTGCTGGTGAGGATGTGGAGAAAGGGAACCCTTGTGCCTGTAGGTGGGATTGTAAACTGGTGCAACCACTATGGAAAACAGTATGGAGGTTCCTCAAAAAACCTGGGATGGCCATGATCCGAGCTATACCACTTCTGGGCTTTCATGCAAAAGAAGTGAAATCAGGATCTCAGTGACATTGCCCTCCCACATTCACTCAGCATTACTCACAATAACTAAGAGGTAGGAACAACCTAAATCAACAGATGATGGGATAAAGAAAATGGGGTATATACAATGGAAGTTTTCAGCCTTAAAAAAGGAAACCCTTTCATTTGCAACAACATGGGTGACCCTTGGGGACACGATGCTAAACATAATAAGCTAACCCATGCAAAAAAGTAATGCTACTTCTAAGGGCTATCTAAGTAACCAAACCTATACAAAGAAAGCAAAATGCCAGGGATGGGGGAAGAGGGAAAAGGGAAGTCGTTCAATAGGTAGATTCAGACATGCAAGATGAAAACGTTCTCTAGAGATCTACTATGTAGCAGTCTTACAATTAGTACTATACTGCATATTTAAGCTCATTAGGTGGAAATTTGTTGTATTTACCACAATTTAAAAAAATGGATCCAGAACCAACATCAAGTCGTGCTCTCCAGCACAGTGCACTTCACAGGTGTTCACTAGTTGTTGAGCGCTTAAGGGATATTTATTGCAAACCTGGTGGCTTTCATTTATGGAGCAACACTTTTAAGACCTTTGAGCCCCAGCCTCCTTGAAGGGGTCAGTGAATCTGTGGCTGGTCTAGCAACCAGTCTTCTATTGTTCTACTTTATATCATACAAAAGCTGTGTGTCTTTTCAAAAGAGGTTAAAAGGGGAGTAAAGCAAAATATTAGCTCCTATACCCAATGGGCAAATGTTGGAATTTATCCTCAGACCTAATGGCAATAATTGGGCAAGTCTAAATTCCAATCATTACTAAATGCTTTTCAAAAATGAATTTGTTAAGATATGCTAAGAAAAAAGATCCTGATTTTCAGATCAATCCTATCAAGTTAAACTAAGTGCAAGATGTGGCTAATGCTCTGAGCAGCCCTATAATAATATCCTGCACTTTCTCATCTTTGGTTATTGGCTCAAACAGACTGATTTCAGCAGGCTTTCTGGGTCATTTCGGGGTAAGATGTCAAGGGCCTGATTTTCATCTCAAGGATTTCATAAATCTGGGTGTGCTCCCCCCAAAAACCATCTCTACAACACCAAAACACCAGCTTTTAAATATTAAAAGGTGCATTAAACGACATCATTCTGAAACCAGAAGGCATTAAATACATCGCAAGGAGAGACCTTGAGTTTCTCTAGGCGGCAGCTGATGGAGGCGAAGCGAGGTGCTCTGCCCAGCCCCGCCGGCGCACCCCCTCTCTCCGATCACCGATCACCATACCAACCCAGTCGTTCTTCAACGCGAAGCACAGCGGCGGTTACTGGGGGCCGGCGGCCGCAGTCTGCTGGGCGCCCGAGGCGTCCCTGCGGCCGCCACCTCTGCCGCCCCGACTGCCCTCCTGACCGCTTCGATTCGGCTCCTCCGGCCTCCTTTTCGGAGCCTGGGACACTGCCGAGCTTCGCCGGGAAGCAACGACCCCGGGAGAGGCGTTGGGACCTATTTCTTGCCCAGACATGGCCCCGTGAAGAAGATCCGGCGCGTCCGACGTCATTCGCGGCCGGCTCTGCACGTCCCGCCGCGCCGTCGGGGGCTGGTCCTCCGGCGCCGCCACGCAGCCGCTACTCCAGGCGCCCGCGCGAGGCCATCCCGCCCCGCCCCGGCCGCCCATTGGTGGGCGTGACGTCGGGGTCCTCGCTATTAGACCAATCCGCTCTCTTAGTTATGGGGCGCACTCTGAACCAGTGAGTGCGCAGAGAGGCTGTTTTTTTCTGGACGTGGGACTTCCCGAGCTCCCTGCGCTTTGCCCTGCTGAGTTTCCACCCCAAGCAGCCCGCACTTCAGGGGCTACAAACGTGTTTAACCGTGGCTGGTAAACATCAGTCACAACCTGTCCCAATGCATACGTAAAATTTTTGAAACAAGAGGTTGACAAAAGAGCTTTGCTTTTACTAAGAGTTTCACCATTGCCAACAGTTTTGCCAAGTGAGCAGCACTTTCACATATTTAAGCCTATATTCGTTTTTAAAATGTTAGTTGTAATGCCCAAAATTTAATGGCCCACAGTTTAAAAATCTCTGGCCTGTGAGTCGCTTCTTCAAAACTTAATATTTGCTGCCGTTTTAGAGCTAATTAAATAAATGGAATAAATGCTGGCAGCATTCCCATCATTGCAGTGTGGCTCTGTGGCTGGACACCCTGTTTTAGGGGTGCAAGTCAGCTGGGAATGCCCCTGCTTTCTTCACACTGTCTGAACAAATCTCAGTTCAATCATTCATCAAACATAGGAGACATCTATTATAATGCTAGGCACCTGTCTGTGCCTAGGACTGGAAAATGAAAGTATTAGACCTGGTTCATGTTGGACTGAATGGGTTAACTCACATGGATTAACTATACCTCTTAATATGGTCTCTGGATAAACAGGATTACAGTGCTAATGGAGCAGCCAAGAAACAACAAAAACCTAAATGCATATGTAAGTAACCTCCATTCTCTAATCCTTAATCTGAAATGGATAGTATTCATGATCTTTAGAAAGGAATTTTGCTGGATTAGATTTGCTAATGTTTTGTTGAGGATTCTTTGCATCTATGTTTATGAGAAACATTTTTTGTAGTTTTCTGGCAATGTCTTCGGTGTTGGTATTGGACCAATGTTAGCTTCATAGAATGACTTAGAAAATTTCTCTCTGCCCCTATTTTCTGGAAGGCATTGTGGAAAATTGGTATAATTTCTTCTTTAATTGTTTGTTAGAATTCACTAGTGAACAAGTCTGGTTTGACAATTTCTGTTTTGCAAAAGTGTGGGTAAAAATGTAACATTTAGTGCATTTGCATATCCTCAGGGGTGTTGAGAAGTTCATCTCCATATCAATGGATAATTACTTAGGCAACCGAGGGTGTGTCTGAACCTGAGAGTTTAAAGGGAGGGGCTGGCTTGCTTGCTGGCTTGCTTCCTCAGGAGCAGAGAGCAGACCCTGCACTGCAGTTTGTAAGCAATAAACGGGTTTTAAACTTGTTTTCTCCCTTTGAGTGATTTTGGTTTTTAGAGGTATTTTGCCCTGGGATTTCCTCTCCCTGACTTAGACAAAGTTATTAATTATTCAATTTCTTTAATAGATATAGGCCTATTCAATAGTTTGTCTGTTTCTTCTTGTATGAGTTCTGGCAGATTAAGTATTTCAAGGAATTGGTCCATTTCATCTAAATTGTCAAACTTTTGGGCATAGACTTATTGATAATATTCCTTTATTATCTTTTAAATTCCATGGGATCTGTAATGATACCCCATCTTTCATTTTGATATCAGTAATTTGTGTCTTCTCTCTTTTTTTGTTACCTTGGCCAGAGGCTTAATGATTTTATTGATTTTTTCCCCCCAAAGAACCAACTTTGGGTTTAATTGATTTTTCTGATTTTGTGTTTTCAATTTCATTATGTCCTAATTTTTATCATTTCTTTTCTTTTTCTTACTTTAGATTTAATTTGCATTTTTTCTACTTTCCTAAGGAGAAAGCCTAACTGATTTATTTCAGAGCTTTCTTCTTTCCTAATATATGCATTCAGTGCTATACATTTCCCTCTAAGCACTGTCTTCACTGAATCCCATAAATTTTAAATTGTGTTTTCATTTTCATTTAGTTCAAACTATTTTTAATTTCTCCTGAGATTTTTTTTTGACTCATATGTTATTTAGAAGTGTGTTGTTTATCTCCATTATTTGGAGATTTTCTAGCTCTCTCTCTGGTGACTGCTATTTCAATTTCACTGTGGTCTGGGAATATACATTGTATGACTTCTATTCTTTTAAATTTGTTCAGGTGTGTTTTATGGTCAGAATGTAGTCTAGTCTAGTGTTGTGTTCCATGTAAGCCTGAGACAAATGTGTATTCTGCTATTATTAGATGAAGTAGTCTATAGGTGTTAATTATTGATGGTGCTGTTGGGTTTTTCTGTGTCCTTATGGATTATCTGCCTGCTAGATGAGTCCATTTCTGATAGAGAGGTGTCAAAGTCTGTAACTCTAGTGGAGTCATCTATCCTTATAGTTCCATAAGTTTAACCTCACATATTTTGATGCTCTGTTGTTAGATACTGTTAAGGATTGTTATGGCTTCTTGGAGAACTGAGCTCCTTATCAGTATAATGTCCCTTTTTGTCCCTGCTGATTTTCCCTGATTTGAAGTCAGCTCTGTTTAAATTAATATTTAGTCTTATCATGGTCTTTCTCTATCCCTTTACTTTTTATCTATATATGTCTTTATATTCAAAATAGGCTTCTTGTAGGCAACGTATTGTTGGGTCTTGTTTTTTGATCCACCTTGACAATCTCTAACTTTTAATTGGTATACTTTGACCATTAATGTTGTTAAAAAGAAAGACACAGGCCTGACATGCGGGTCGCTTCCTCTAGGCAAGGCCACCAAACTGGGGCTTAATACCTAATCTAATTGCATATTCAACTTTTCCCAGGAATGTAATCAGTCAGGAATTTTCTGGTCAGCATTTTCCTAATATAATCATCACCTAAGCCCTCTCCATCCTTCCTAAAAGGTGAGGTAATCCACATAATAAGATCCTTTTGTCCCCAGATGAAGGTGACCCCACCCAAAAGAATCCTTTTTTTCTGATTTCCCTGTCCTGCCTTTAAGAACCTCTCCTTTTCTGTAGCCCTGGGACCCATTTCTCTACTTCCTAGAGGGGATGCTGCCTGATTCCTGAATCACCTAATAAAGATAATTCAATCTTCAAATTTAATTGGATGAATTTTGTTTTAAACAATGTTAAAGTGATTACTGATATAGCTGGATTAAAATCTGCCATGTTGGTTATTACTTTCTAATTGTTACCCTTGTTCTTTATTCATCTTTTCAGCCTTTTGTGGTTTTAACTGTGCACTTTTTATTGATTTCTTTTCCTTGCCTATCTTAGCATATCAATCATTTTGCTCCTTTAAAACTGAGTTGTTTTAATACTGACTTTTAAGAGTATTTGTGTATATTATATACAAGTACTTTATCAGAGATGTGTTTAGCAAATATTTTCTTGAAGTCTGTGGCTTTTTTTTCTCTTAACACAGAAGTTTTCGATTTTAATTCTTGTTCTACTTTCTGATGGATTTCCTTTATTTTTTCCTGCCAAAAATGTAGGGAGGATATTATGCCAATTCTGTAATATCTCTTCTGGAAAAATAGAAGTGCAGGGACACTTCCTAACACATTCTATGGGTCCAAAATTACCCCTCCACCAAGAGGGAACCCCCAGGTAGGCACCTGCAGACTTGGAGTATGGGTGCGGTGAAGGATGTTGGTGAAGGACGCCCTCTATTGGAGGGAGAGGAGATGGATGAGGCATGCATATGGAATCTGTACTTTCCACACAGTTTTGCTGTGCACTTAAAACTACTCTATAAAAGTAAAGTCTATTTTTTTAAAGAGGAATTTTTTAATTTGTAGAGCTCTTTGTTTTTTCATTTGTTTTTAATTAGATCGGCTAATTCCTAGCCCCTTGGGCTCTTGATTGGCAAATGACTTATTCAGATACTTTGTTTCCCACAGGGTCAGAGGTAGTGAAGAAAGACATTAGGTAGTTCCAGGAAATATGAGTCCTTGTACTTTGCTGTATTTAAAATTATTCATAGAATAGAGCAAAATACCTCTCTTTCTCCCAACAGCGGCACCAAGCCTTTTGTGTCACTAAATCGATAAAAACAAAAAAAACACACACACAAAAAAACGACCTGGGTTTAGCAGGCCCTGCAGGAAGCAGGTAGAAAGTCGGTCTGACCGTGGGGCTTTCAGGTCCTCCCATCTACTTCTCCCCTCCGGACTCAGAAAAGGATGGGTAAGGCGGAGTCCCGGCGTGGATCTGACCCGAGGCTCTCTGGAGGCGGCGCTGGCTTTCTGCAGACCAGACGGAAAGGTTGCTGCTCCTGCAGGTCTGCCTGCAGCGCCGTGAGCCTCCCGCGCCGCCCGCGGCCCCCACTCTCCCCGCGGCTCCGCGCTGCGCCTGGGCGGCACCGGCCGAATCGTTCCGGCCTCCCGCCGTGGGCCACCGTCCCAAGGGGGCAGCAGGCCTTTGGCCCTCGACGTGGCAGGACGAGAAGCTTCTGTCTGTATTTGGGTACAAACTGCGCTGTCAACTCGTGAAGCCCTGGTTTTGGGAGACAGACCCTGTGGGGTTGAGCTCCAGCCCCGGGCCGGGGAGGGCGGCGCTGTCCCGTGCGAAGCCCCCACCCCGGCCGGGCCCTCCTCTCCCGTAAGTCTCAGGAGCTCCTGTCTGGTAGGTGGGCATCCCCACCGCACAGGGGAAGCCCAAGTGCAGGGCGGCGCCGTGCTGGGGGCCCAGGCGGGTGCCAGGCCACAGCCGGGCACTTCGACGCTGCTGATTCGCCTCTCAAAGACCCGTGGACACACTTCCAGGGGGACAGAGCGTCCGCTTCCAACCGCCATCCATCTGCTGAGAACAAACTGTCCTCCCTCCACTGCGAGAGTGAACTTTAAGATGATTATAAAACTAATGTGTTCATTGCACGTGATTTGGAAAAATAACAACATGACCTACAGATAAATTTAATACTTCCAGGTTTTTTTTCCTTTGAAAATTTCTGGGATTCTACCATATATTGTTTTGCATGCTGACTTTCCCCTTAAATTTTAGGAAATAGGCATGTTCCCATGTTGTTAGACATTATTATATAAGTTCTTCTGTTTATAATTTGTCTTTTTGCTTTATGTTTGGGGACTTGGGGCATAAGGAGTTTTTTGTTTGTTTTTTTATCAAAAATCGTTTTAATTCTAATTTAGTAAAAACTATCGTGATTCTTTTATAATGACAACATTTGGAGCCGTGATCTGGAAGGTTCTCTTTACTTCAAATTATGTCAACATTCATCTAGATATTCTTCCAGCACTGCTTTTTAAAAGATGCAAAATTTTTATTCTCCTGGAAATGTTTTATGTGTATGTCAGATAAGCAGCCAAATTTATTTTCAAATATCCAGTGTCCCACCACTGTTTTGAAGTGAGTTTCAGTGCAGACCATACTATTATAGAAACCATATATATGTTTCTGGACCTCCTATTCTTTTCCACAAAGACAAGAAGACTGACATGGACTCATATTTTCAAAGGATTACTTTGGCTGCTAACAGGAGAATAAACTCTTTAAGGGGAAATACTTTGATCTGATGGAAAAGTTTTAATTTAAGCAGCCCTTAGGCCAGGAGGAAGCTTTATGACAAAGAGGAGTCAACCAAGTGAATGGTGGTGGCCTCTAATGAATGGGGCACGTGCAAACAGGCTGAATGGGAGATACCTACAGTCCAGGTGCCAGGTAGGGCTGTTGGTTGGATCTATTACATAAATATTTTACTTCTCTAAGATTCTCTGTAGTTTGATACAGGTAAACTTGTGAAGGAAAAAAGCCATCTCTAAAGAGAAGAAAATATATTTGTGATCTCTGAACTAGCAATTCCACATCTGAAATTTTTTTCTGATGGAAATATTCATCACATGTAAAGAAGTTTTATGTATGCAGATAGTAATAGGTGATATTTATCGAGTGGTATTGGCACAATTAAGGGCTTTACGTGTGTTAACATTTAATTTTCTCAACTCTAAGAGGTACTATTATCATCCCCAACTTACAGATGAAAACTGAGGGGTTGAGAGGTTAGACAATCTTGCCCAAGGTTACACACAGTTGATGAATAGTGAGGGGGGGCGGGCAGAGGAGTGTGGAAAGTGGGGGTTGGAGGAGCGGAGCCGGGTCCAGAGTTCAGAGCAGCCAGGCATTGCTGACCGCAGGATGCCGGACAGTCTGACGCTCAAGGGCACCGTGCGGTCTGATGGAAATGATTTTTATTGAACTGGAAAGTACTATGAGCCAGAAATTGTGCCGCTCTCTGCGTGCATCGTTTACTGAATCTCACTAACAATCCTACAAGTGTTCCTACTTTTATTGTCCACATTTTACAGAAGAGGAAGTCTAGAACAAGTCAGAGAAACCGCTCAGTCACAGATCCGGTAGGCGGCAAAGCCAGAGTTCTGCTGGAGTCCACGTTTCTCCGGGCGCCGCTCGGTGCGGGGGCTACCCTGAGACGTCAGCCTGTTCTCCCCCAGGGACTGCCGCCTGCCTGGGCGGACGCAGCCGACCGAGCCGTTCTTCGGGGAGCTTTGCCCTCGGAGCTCCAAGCCGCGAGCGGGGCCCCGGCCCTGTCCTGTGACTTTCCGCCGAGGCCTCCCGGTTGCCGGCGGACTGCGACGTCCTGCTTGGACCGGGACCGCACGGCGGCCTCGCCCCGGTGAAGGATTTCCCTGCATTCGCAGGCCCGGGACGCGTCGGTCCGCGCATCTCCCGGCTGGTTTCAGGAGGCGCCCCTGAGAGTGCGGCGTGCCTGGCCCGGCCGTGGGGCAGGTGGGAACGACCTCTGGTGGGTGCACGGCTGGGGCTCCCACCGCCCGGCCGCTCAGGGCGCCCCCTCTCCTGCCCGCACCGCCTACCATCGCTCGGGTCTGCCGCTCGCAGCGCACAACCCCGGGCTCCTAACACCGCCCTTCGGGCAGCTGACCTAGATTCGCTGCAAGTGCAGATTCTGGGCCCCACGGGCAAGGCCAGGATCTCATCTTACGACCGCTATGCTAAAGTCCATTTTCCTTTGCAGAAGAAGGCAGCTCATTGTCCGTGAGTCACCCGAGGGTGGAGGGCCTCTAGGCGGATTCCAGGAAGAGGGGTGCAGTGGGGACGACAGGGGCACTGGGTGCCCCCCTGTTCGCCTTCCCGGGAGCTAGCCTGAGCCCGAGCCCCACCCGCTGCGGGGGAACTCGCACTCATCAGGGCCCTGGAGACCTAGCAGCAAGGAGGGTGCAAGGGGGGAAATCCGTGTCTCCCTCTACACCCCCTCCACCCGCCTAGCCTCAAAGGCTTCCCAGCACGTGCCCAGGTCAGCCCCAAGGAAAGGGGCAGAGGCAGGCTCCCTGGGGTCTGTCTAGGGTGTGAGGGATTCCGACAAGCTGGGCTAGTGCCTGGCCCCGTCAACTACTGCGAATCCAGTCGTTTTTTCATTTTCGAGGTAGAGAGCGAAAAGCTGTTGAAACCTACGAGGATCACCTATCGCACCCGCAGGTGAGAAAACCCTAGGATGCGAGGCCTTTGCCTAATCTGAATCCTCACCTCAACATCACCTCCACACAAACAAGGGTGGGCTGGGTAGGGGCGCACACCCGACTTGGAGTTCTGTCACAGAATATGTGCAGGGGAGGAGAAATATTTTCCCTCTACCATTCTGAGTTCTTGGCTGAGACCCCCTGTAATAAAGATTAATAAGGAAAAAAAAGCTTATTAACATGTATAGCTCATGTATACATGGGAGGTATCCAGAGAAAATGAGTAACTCTCCCAGGGAGGTGGGTTAGAATTCAGGCTGAAATACCACTTTAATAGGGAAAGAGAGAGGGGCGCGGGGAGGGCTGTGCAACCCAGAGAAGACAAGTAGTGACTCTATAGCATCTCACTATGCTGATGGACAGTGACTGTGATGGGGTTGGGGGGGGGGTCTGATGAAGGGGGTAGTGTTATCACCATAATATTATTCATTTGATTGTAGATTGGTGATATCAAAATAAACTTAAAAAAAAGCCAAAGGGCCATTTTGGCAAAGTAAGTTCTCCAGTACTTGGAAGCTGCACGGACCTTTGATCCAGTAACTCCACTGCTGCTATGAAAATAGGTTTGTGCGAAGATGTCTGTACATACAACACACTGGAGCGTTGTTTACAACTGGGAAACCGCCGAAATAGCCATCAGTAGAGATTGATTATATTTACTGAATAACTAGTTTATCAAGGGCCAAATGTCTGTGGAAAAATTCATGACTTCAACCATTAGCAAGAATGACATAGAATATTTACTAACAAAAAATGCTTTTGATATTAAGTTAAAGAGACAACTAAATATACCTGTATGGAAAGACTGGGAGATATAAGCTACCAAATTATTAGGGCATTTCTTTGGATGCTGAGATAAAGGATGACTATTATTGTCCTAGACATTCCTGAAATTGCTTATACTTTATACCATGATCATGTACTTTAAAATAAATGTCATTTAAATAAAAAAATAGGGAAAGAGGAGGAACATCAGTTTCTTGGGGGAGAGTAAATGATTTTTAGGAACACTGAATGGGCACTTGGAAGAACAGATGGGAGGTAGGATTGGGCAGTTTGTGTGGGTGTGGTATCAACCTCTAGTCTCCTCTGTGGTCATGAGTCAGTCGGCTTGGGGTCATAAAATTCCTGGGGAGGGGGTTCATGACAGTGGATTCCTTTTGGAGGACCTGTCTTTAGGCAGAGAAGGGAGTTCAGAGAAAGCCTCTCCCTGCATTTGCTGTTTTTGAAGTGCATTTAGTGCAAAACAGTCAATAATGCAAAGCAATTTATTTTAAGGTGGCATGTCCTGAGTTCCTAGAGTCATGTTTTGTGGAGGCATATTATGCTACCTTTCATCCCTAATTAATAGAAACTTGCTTTAGAGTTCACAAATAGCTCTATAAGGATAGAAATAAAATTTCACTCCTTTAGTACTGAGAAGATGACTATTGTTTTGCCAACATACTTAATACAAACATTTGGACTCTAGTTCTTTATAAAGTGTGTATTCAGTGATTTTAAAAATAATCTCTGCAAAATAGTTTTAGAACATGTCCATCACCCCCAAAAGAAACTTCCTGCCTATTCGCAGTCACTCTCATCCCTAGCCACAGGCAATCTGCTTTCTGTCTATAGAGAAAGATGTTATATAAACAGAATCATACAATAGTTAACCTTTTGTGTCTGGCTTCTTTCTCTTAGAATGTTTTCAGAGTTCATCCATGAAATACCATGCATCAGTATTTCCTTTTATTTTAATGCCAAATAATATTTCTTCCCTGAATATGGCACATTTTGTTTATTCATTCACCAATTAACGGACATTGGTGTTGTTTTCATTTTAGATATCACGAAAAAATGCTATGAACAGTTACTTGTAAGACTTTATGTTTTCATTTCTCTCAGGTAGATATCTAGAAATAGTCTCATAGAAACAGGCACTTTCCCAAGATGGCTCTGTGTTATGACATTCCCACCAGAACTGTATGGTTCTAGTTTCTCCACATCCTCAACACTTGTAATTGTCTATCTTTTTATTGTACACATTTATTGTAGCTATAGCGGTATTTTGTGCTGTTAATTTGCTTTTCCCTAATAACTAATGATGGAGAGGATCCTTTTATGTGCTTATCGGCCATTCACTATGTTTTCTTTGGTGGAAGATCTATTAATATCTTTTGTCCATTTCTAATTGGATTGTCTTATTGAGTTGTAAGATATATACATCCTTTGTAGAATAAATGAGTCACAAATAATTTCTCCCAGTCTGTGGTTTGTCTTTTTACTTTCTTATGATGTCTTTAAAGCACAAATGTTAATATTGAAGTCCAACTTACCAATTTTTTCTTTTATCACATTTGTTTTTGATATTAAACTGGATTCATAAAGGTTTACTTTAAGTTTTCTAAGAGTTTTATCATTTTAACTCTTCCAGTTAGGTCTGCAGTCCTTTCTCAAATTAATTTTTGTGTATGTTTTATAGTAAGTAAAAGATCTAAATTAGTATTTTTAGTCTTCTAATCCATGAATGATCTCCATTTATTTAGATCTTTAAATTTCTTTAACAATGTTTTGTAGTTTTTGTATACACGTCTTAGACTTACGAAATTTATTTCTAAGTATGTTTTAATGCCATTTATGACTGAAATTATTTTCTTAATTTCATTTTTAGGTCGTTCATTGCTAGTATACAGAAAAGTAATTGATTTTTGCCTATATGGATTTGTCCTGTAATCTTACTGTACTCACTTTTTCTGGTAGTGTGTGTGTGTGTGTGTGTGTTCTTTAGGATTTCATACATACAAAATCCTTTTGTTGGTGAGTAAAGACAGTCTTACTTCTATTCCTATATGCATGACTTTTATTTATTTTTCTTGCCTGATAGTACTGGCTAGCACCTCCAACACAATGTTGAATAAAAGTGAGAGCTGGAATCCGGACCTTATTCTTGATCTTTGGGGGGAAGAACTCAGTCTTTCACCATTAAGTAGATGTAAATACTAGCTGATTTTTTTAAATTGGCATTTATTAAGTAGAAGTTCACTTCTATTCCTACTAGTTTTCCTATCATGAGTGGCTATTGGGTTTTGTCAAACACATTTTCTGCATCTGTTAAGACAATTGTGTGATTTTGTCTTGTTCTGTTAACATGGTATATTATAGTAATAGATGTTGGAGTGTTAACACAACCTTGCAATTGTGGGATAAATCCCACTTGCTCATGGTATATAATCTTTTTAAATGTTGCAGGATTTGGTCTGCTCATTTCCTGTTGAAGATTTTTGCCCCTGTATTCATGAAGCATATTAGTCTGTAGCTTTCCTTGTGATGTCTTTGATTACAGTATCAGGGTAATGCTGGCCTCGTAGAACGAATTGGAAAGTGTTCCTTTATCTTCTATTTTTTTAAGGGGTTTAAGAATTTTTATTGATTCTCTTTTAAACGTTTTGTGGAATTAACCAGTAAAACCACCTCTGGTTTAAGAGTATAGTCAGTTTATTGCCATAGAAGTAAGACTAAATAGGTCTGGCTAATGCATTATGTTAATCATCAAAACAGAATGGAAGAAAGTGGGGTTCTAATGGGAAAAGACAACGCTATAAGAATATAGTGGAAGAACATATTATAAACAGAAAGGATATTGACAAACCTCCAGGACCTTTATATTTATATCATGAAACATACAATGATTGTTCCTGATGAACAAGATGCAGTAGATAATTGGGCTTTTTCAAGGATAATATCATATGTATCTAAGGCTGGCTACCTCTCCCTTGGGAAATTTTAAATATAATCAGGGAAAAATCATACTGTCACTGTTCTTACATGACCCTGAGGTCTGTGCCTCCTTAAATTCTGCAGCCTAGGCAGCACACCTCGCTTCAGTCCTGGCATGGTCACCCTAACTGCACCCCTTTCGGGACCTCCTCCACCACAGTGGGTAGGTAGGTGGGAGACTCATCTGCCAAGCTGAGGAATCTTCTGTCTCCTCTTATGCCCTAGTCACATTGTCTACCTGGGTGTGCAGGGACACGGTCTGCAGGGCCCACCTGGAGCCTCTTCTCTTGGGCCTCCTAGCACCCCCAAGCCCATACTTCAAGTCCCGAAACCATCTGTTCTTGCTCTGAGAGCCTTGCCCCACAGCCATGTACCTACATTTTGTCCCCACTCTTCTGGCAGGTCTCTGCCGCTCTCGGCTGCACTGTCCAGCACCAGAGCCACTAACCACCAATGGCTATTGAGTACTTGGAATAAATCTGAGATCATGCTGCTCCAATCTATAACTTGCTCTTTGTACTCAGCAGTACATCTTCAGTCCATTCAGTCTATTTTGTTTTCTTAATGCTTACAATGCACTGTATTATGTTTATATGATTTAAATAGTTGGTCCCCAAATTTTAATTACTTTATTGTTTTGTTCAAAATTTTTGCACTGTAACAAATAATGCTAAAATGAAAAACTTTGTTCATGTTTGCTTATTTACTTGTGAGTTTCTGTAGGAGGGAGCCGTAAACATTAAAGTAGTAAATCATAAAGGCTACAAACTAAGATTTTGGTAAGTAACTGCGACATTTTCTGTTAAAAAAAAGTGGATCCCTTTTATTCGATGTTGGTGAAGAGCACCCTTCCACAGAAGTCAGGCATGTGAGATGGATAACAGGGAGTTAATGAACGTGCTTCAGAGTCATTGTTTTGGTCATCTGCTCTGGAAAGCAAGTTAGAAGGAAGGAGAATGAGATTGCTGAGTTCACACTGGAGCCTGTAGAGTTCCTGATGTCTTAGGAACTTGATATTTGGTCAACCTAGTAGCTCCAGGAAAGAGGTCCTGGGTGGATAACAGGGTTTATAAATAATATATTGTATGTAATAGGTCAAATTTGGGATAAGAATTCTTAGCAAGCCAATCAGTGTAGGGAAAGAAGAGAACTAGAGGATGGGATCTTCAGAACACTAAGCTTTAAAGGGAAAGTAGTGACCACTGTCAGATCTGGTGATAAAGTGTGGAGGAGAAGAACAAAAAAGGATACTCAGAAACCAGTGCAGAAAAGAGTATGGTAACAGGAAAACATGAAGCTGAGTAACCCTGTGAAACAAATAAACAAAAAGGCATTAGAGGGAGGCCATTAGAGAGCAAGGATTCATGATTCTCAAGGTTTCTGAGTAATATCATGGTGACTGTGACCTAGTTTCTTATAATTTTGTCCAAGGGTAAACCAAAGAGACCAGTTTTCCTGTTTCGGCATTGTGTATCTTTCTGTTCATGTTTCTGAATTATTACTATATATGTTTGTGTTTATAAAAGTCTATATTTTCTTTTTGTGTTTTAAAATCTTACATAGTTACGTCATACTATACATATTCTTCTGCAGTTTGCATTCCTGTTATATGAATTTGTAAAGAAATGTAGAAAAAGTACATGTGCCTCAATGATAATAGAGGGGATGAATTTAAATAGACTGATGGGATGGATGCATGCAGTGATGATTTGAGTGGTGGGGGCCAGGGAAGGAGGTCAGAAAGGCAGCTCAGGAGACTGGTTTTTGGTGTTTCCTTTGGGGACCCTTAGCACTGAGATCCTAGCGTGGCATGGAGGGGGCTTTTCTCCCTGAGAATACTTGCAATCATGGATTTATACTTTAGATTTGAACCATCTGTCTTTTAAATGAGTTTTAAATGCAAATATTCTTGGAAGACCAGAAGACATTCTTATTATGGAAGCACTCAGACCGCTTTCTTGGGTGCCTGTACAAGCCATTTGCAACAGTCTGTCTCCATTTTTGATGTTTGATTGCTGACAGCCTGCAAGGCTCCTCCTCCCTCTCACCCTTCTGCCTCACATGGAGCAAACTGATAGGAAAGCGTTGGGTGCTCCTTCCTTTAACAGCAGCAGCAAGTTCCTACGATGCAAGCCCCAGGCCATGCTGGGAATTTCCACCCCAGATCCTCTAGCCACTATAAAATCTGTAAACCTAGCAATGAGAAAATGGGCGCGTTAGGGGCTAACACTCTGCAAGGACAATGGAGGACATGATCAATGCAAATAAAGCGCTGGTTTGTGAGCATGAATTAGAAACAAGTGACATGAAATTTAAGACAAGTATGTGACAGGGTTCCTGGATATCAAAGTTTACCAGAAATAATCTGTGAGGAATTCCCCACACCCTCAAAACACAAGGGTGAGGACTCAACTGAAATGGTTCCAACTGGAGGATGCGAGCAAGATCCTTTGGTGTCTCCGCTGATGGTGCACAAGGGTCTGGCTTCTGCCTTGGAAAGACGAGGGAAGGGACAAGGACCCCGGCGGAGAGCCCACTAGCGGCCCATTTCTACACCGGAAAAGGCCGTGGAGGTGGGGTCGAAAGAACCGCCATTCAGCTACATTGTTTTCTCTCCCCAGGTCTTGGAGGTAAATAAGAAAACACGTGAGCACTATTCAACGTGGGGCTAGAAAAAGGCCATTTCAGGGCGGGAGGGCCAGTTCCTGCTCTGCGAGGAGACGCGCACCTTTTGGAAGTACTTCCGCTCCCTGGGCGCCCCTGTCCCTGAACTAGTTACCCCAGGTCTGTTTCCGAGCGCGGGTGCTTCGGTTCTCCGAGTGTGTCGAGGGCTGTACGCGCGGCTGTGGGGACCTAAGGGACCCGTGCCTGTGTTCCCAGACTGAGGCTGGGGTCCCGGGGGCTCCTGGGCGCCTCCCCGGCCTCCGGTGGCCGTTTCCACGCCTCTTCTCCTCGTCCCGACGTTGTGCCCTCCGTCTCTGCGCACGGAATCCGGACTCTCGGTGGCTGTCGGTTTGAAGGGCGGCCGGGCCTCCGGGAAAATCCCGAGCGAGGTTTGGGAGGGCCCGCGGCCATCTGTGCTGACCCCGAGCACCCACCGGAGGTCGGTCGCGGCCGCGCCTCGGGGCCCCTGTGGCTGCGGAGGGCGTGGGCGGGACTCAGCCCCAGGCGCGCGGCGTGGCGCCCCCTGCGTCGAGGGGTGTTCACAGGGAAGAGCGCTGCGAGCCGGGTGCCCGCGCCTCCAGGCCGCCTCCGCCGGCTCTCCCCGCCCCACCAGGGAACCCCAACACTTCCTCAGGCCATCAACACGGAGCTGCGGTTGCTGAGCTCTCAGATGCGCGATGGGCCTGACAAGAGTCCATTTGCACCGAGAAACAGGCGGCCCAAGCAAGGCTGGGCGAGAACAACTGCTTTTCTGCAGCCCCCAGGCCGCCGGCCGCCTCTGGAGCTGTCATTTCACCCGGAGCCACTCTCGAGGGCCTCAGGTCGGAGCTGCCGGCGCAGCAGAGAAGAGCAGCCGTATCCGAACTAGAAGCTTGTAACACGAAGTTTAAAACAGGTGCGTGACCGCCACGTCCCACTCCCCGGAGGCGCCGGGGCCCGGCCTCCCCACCGGCTGCCTGGTGCTCGGGTCCTAGTCGGAAAGTGCGGATGCTTCACGATGCTCGCGGAGATGTAGGGGCTCAGCCGGGGCGGCGCGGCTTCCCGGAGGGAGGGGATCCTACTCTCCCCCAGCGCCCCAGGCCTCTCCCTTCGGGGACCCGCCGGCCTGGGGGCCCCTCGACCCTCCCGGGGCTAATGCACGGCGTCGGTTCCCGGAGCATCGTCGACAGGCTAAGACCTCTACGGGGTCCGCAAGCGCGGTCCGCTGGGCTCAAAGGCAGAGCCCAGCCGGCCTGGGCGGGAAGAGGGGCTGCTCGGGGCCAGAGCGCTGGGGCCCGGGCCCTACGAGGCCGGGGGGAAGGAGCCAGCTTCGCTTCCAGGAGGCGCCCCAGCAGCGCCTGCGGGCGGGGTTGGAGCACCCGGCAATCGCAGCCCCGGAGGGGCTCGCCGTACCCCGGGCCCGCCAGGTCGGCCTTGACGTGGGCCAGTAGCGGTTCTTGGACGCCTCCAGCGCCGAGAGCTGTCATCTTGCTGTGGCCGCTTTCCCATTTTGATCGTCGCACGGCCGGTGCGACCCGGAGAAACAGCTCAGGAAGGACCCGAGTTCTGCCAGCCGCCCAGGCCGGCTGTCGGGCGTCAGTCTCGCGCCTGCTTCCTGCGTCCCGCGTCCCCACCTGCGGCGTCGGCCGCCGGCCCCGCGGAGACCTCTCCCCATCCGCTGCGCGTCCCTTCGAGTTCCCGAAGGTTTTCCAGCGCAACAGGCGGCCTGGGTTGGGGGAACTGAGGACGCAGTCTGCGTCCCCTCAGCCCGAGGAGGCGAGCGCGGCCTTCCCGGGATGTGAATCCGGTCTCACTGCCCAGGGAGAGGGTGCCCTCCGCAGGACAGCGACCCACACAGGAGACAAGTGCCTGGGGGAAGAAATGGCCCAACCAGTGGCTTTGGGGTTGTTGTGAGCCAGACTAATTGCTGCACGCGATCAACCAGGCTAGGGATTTATGGGGGGCTTTGCCGCGGACGATCCCCGTAAAAGAGAGAACAGGGTGCTGTCTTAAGCACACCAGGAAATTGAATCTGGGACAAGTTATCCAACTTGTCTATGGTTCAGGTCACAACAACCCACATAATTCATTAGAAGTGAGTTGCTGGGTAAAGAACATAAACGCTGGGTAAAAAGAAATATTCCTTGATTGCCCACAGCAGTGTGATCTCTTGATTGGGTTAAAGTTTTAAATGTTCATTACTTCAGAGACGGAGCTAAATCCCGCTTCCCTGAGGGTGTGTCCTACACAACTTTACTGAGGTCTTATGTCTTCATCATGCTTCACAGCATTTTTCATTGTAAGGGTTGAAGATTACAAGAAGTGAAGTACTGAGGAACAACGCTTCTCAATGAGAAATTACAAGCCAATACACTCACACTTGATTCTCTGAACCCAGAGCTCCTCAGACGGGTTCCTCAGGGCTAATGAGAGAAAATGAAGGCGCCTGATCTGATGGAAGTCTTTTGGTAGTTTTTTTTCTCTTCTTACTTTATAGAGTGCAGAGAGTTTAAATAACATCCATTTAGTCACACAGCTTGAAAATGTTGGAGTCCGATCGGGAATCCTTGAAGGTAATAGAGTGACAAAACTGATTATCCTTGGCAGATTATGATAGATCCTAAAAAACTTTGCAATTCTGTTTTGAAGTTGGCATGGGATAAACAAATAAAATTCAAAGCTTGACAAATGTGGGAAACTTAATATGGGGTCTCTGCATAAAGCTAGGAACCCAAATTACTATATCTCTAAAATAAAACTAAATCAAAATAAACTCTGCCATCCAGATGGGAATGGAAAAGAAATTTGTCTTGGCCTACCTTTCTCAAGTATGTCTGAACCTAATAATTACCACAAACCAGCCTTGTGGCTAACTCATGCTGTAGGTAGGAGTCTGAAAATTTTCAAGAAGATAATCTGAAGTGGCCTCAGGCTCGATGTATCCTCAAGAGAATGGCTTAAGCAAAAAATTATCAATTTATAAAAAGATGAAACAGTATCCCCACCTTACACCCAATTTAAAAAAGTTAACCCCACATGGTTCAAAATTTCATTGTTAAGATAGATACTTGAGCATTGTTAGTAGGAAGTATAGTGAGTATATTTAGACTCCAGGGCAGGAAAGTATTTCTTAATGTAAGAAGTGCACTTACTATAAAGACTGATAAATCTTATCATATTAAAATTAAGAATTTTATTCATCAAACGACACCTTAAAGAAAAAGACAATTTAGAATAGGTACTCAATGCACACAACTGAAAACGGATTAGTTAAGAGATTGAGGGAGAATACATTAAAGGGGGAACTTTCATACATTATATCCTCAAGACTTTTTTTTTACAGCGTGCATGTATTATATTGATTTTTTAAATTAAATTGAAGAAATAAAAATATTCACTGAAGTTAGATTCAATATCACCTCTCAGAGATTATTGATAGCTGTTGAAGCCTAGATGATGCACATGAGGGAATTCAGTACATCATCACCCTTATGTAAATGACTGAAATTTTACATTAAACAGATTTTTAAAATAAACAGATTCTAATTGTAAGAAGAAAATAGTTTGTACTGCAGGTACTATCTATTCTAAAACAGCTATCAGTATTTCTAGAACTGCACTAGAAAAAGATTAAGAACATGGGCAGGATAATACACATCAGCTCCAGGACTGATTTCCTGAGGGGAGGAAAAGGAAAAGTGCTTCGCGATGTCTATGTGAAAGAAGAGGGAAATGAGGCAGGTTCTGGAAGCATCTTTAACATCTTGTTCAAGGGTGGGAGAGGGAGTTGGTACATGGTGCTTGCTGCATAACTGGTTTTGAATGTGTGAAATCTTCCATGATTTAAATTTTAAGTAAAGTTAAGAAATTTTATTTTTAAGAAACTAGGATGAAATGTACATCAACACTAGTCTCAGAATACTGGAAATAAACGAGATCTGTGTATACTTGATGTTTTCTATAATGCCCAACTCTGATGTCTGCTTTGAAATACGACACACTTGCTTGACGACTTCCAAGGGTAACCAACCAGAGCCAGAAGGCGGCGGGTTGCAGGGAAGACACGAGGCGTTTGCCCTCGGCCGATCTCCGAGCTACCCTCAGAAAGATAACGTGGAAGCCTCACCCTACGCACCGACAGTGATTCGGGTCAGCAAGGTCGCCGGTGCAAACCACAGTTCATCAGCTCTGCGCCGGGTAGCGGCCTTTGGGGCTAAGCGACACCTTACTCGGCAGTGACCGCGGACAGGTTCAGAGACCCGGCTGGAGCTCAAACAGGACCCGGCTCCACGTCCCAGAGGCAGTCCTGGCGATCCGGCCGGCTCGGCCGGAAGAGGCGCGGGCGCCGCCGGAAGGGGTGGGGCTCTCTGGACCGTCTATGGGCACGGGCTTCGCGCCTGCTGGAGTTCCGCAGGGCTGCGCTGGCGGGCCCCGGGGCTGCCGGTGTGGTCGTGGTGGGTGGCGTTGGTGCCGCTGAGGCTCAGGGGGACGAGTAGGTGCCCTCCCGGCTCCTGGACGGGCTGCTGAGGTTACCGCTAACGCCAACACGGATTCGCACCTGGCCCTGGTGGTTCCCGGCGCAGGAACTGAGACGCCCGTTGCTGTTTTACCTGGAGGCGTGTCCGGCAGACTCGATCTTCGCTGAGCAACCCCGGGTGTGCTCCTGCTCCAGCCGCTCGGTCGAGATAGGCTGGCAGAGCGACTCTCCAGTGTCCTCTCCAGCCGGTGTGACGCCGTAATGCCCGCCTCCCTCCTCTGGCCTCCCACCCTTCCAGCAGCACTCCTGCTGATCTTTGGCCGTGCCGCCCCTCACTCTTTCTTTTCCTGTGTAGGCTGGGACTGAGCCGTGATTCCGGACATGGAACACAGTTAACTCCTGGAACTTAGACGAGATCACCAACTTCAGACAGCCCCGTGTGCAAAATCGGGTGAAAGTGTGCTTCTGAGCCTGGTGACGTGGCACTGGGAACGTCGCGCCAGAGGTGAGGGTCTTTGAAAACCTTTATGTGCAGGGAGCTGCAGGTGAACCACCTAGCGGTACCTGGCTTCCTTCCAGCCTCTATTGCCTTGGGCCAATTTTTTGCACTTTTCTAACTCCAGTATGCAGGCAGCTGTCGGCGCCCGTTTGTGAGAGGAGTCCAAGTAGGGCCTGGAAAAGTAGGCAGAGATGTGACTCATTCAGGCTCACCACTGCCCGTGCCAAACTCGGCTTGGTTCCACCGCTATTTCCAGATCGAAGGTTCAGAGCCAATCCCTGAGAAATGACGTTGCCAAGACCTTCCCTCACCCACTCCCCACTGTGACGGGGTAGTTTGAAACAGTGAGCATTTTTCTTTCATCGAAATGAAACAACTTGAGTTCCCGAAGGCCCGTGCATCAGGTCCCCAGACTTCCCAGTATCCTGTTGCCTAAGTATTGTCTGGAGCATTATGAGAACAGTCCTTCTGCCACTAAAGTTAAAGAGAAACAACTATCCTTAAGTCTGCATTATTTTTTCCTGTGTCTTGATGGGTAGTAGTTTGGTTATTTTGATGCAAATGTGAATTTGAAGTGCCACTCTGGTAAAGAAATGAATTTCCTTTTTGTCCAATGCTATAAAGATCTTGGCTCACTTAAAATTAAGAGTATTTATAAACAATTGGCTCTGTTCATTCATGTCTAGATGTGAGGGGTGGGTAAATGGCTGATAGGTAGTGGTTTTATTTTTTTGTTTTTTTTCTGTCTACCATTTTGAAACTACTAAGGCTTCTATGATTTTATGGTCAGTCAGGCCCTCAAACACAGGGGGCAGAGATGCAGGTTAGTGTGCTTTGGGTTTTTTTTGCATCTTTTGTTCTCAAACTTGAAAGTTTGAATCACCACCTTGAGAGCTTGCTAAAACACTATTTCCTAGGTCCCTTCTCCAGGCATTCTGATTCACCACGTTGGGCCCGTGAATTTGCATTTCTAACAAGCTCACAGGTAATTGCAGTGTGTCATTTCTGAGGCTCTCACTTGGAAGCTGGGGGTTTGGCCCCTCAGTAGAACCTATCATGCATTTGGTACTTGGAGTAGAGGCTCCCCCTTAGTACCTGGGCAGGTGTGCCAACACACAGGTCCGGCCATCAGCATTCTTCTGGTTCACCAGAGAGAAGCTGCTAGGGTCCTGGCCGCTTGGCTGCTGTAATAAGTATAGTTCCATTGCATGAATAAACCATAATTTAGTTTCTGTCCTGTTGCTGTACCTTCTGGCTGTTTCCTACTTCGGCTCATAATGAATGTGTTTGAGTACTATGAAAATTCTTGTACCTGACTTGTGCGTACATATATGCATTTCTGTTGCTTCTATATCTAGGATTGGAATCACTGGGTTATAAGATGTGCATAAATTGAAAAATTTCAAAGGTGATTGAACCAATTTACATTTTTTCCAGCAATTTATGAGACTTTCAATTGCTCTGTATCTTTATCAAGTCAGAATTTTCATTTTAGATGCTTTGGGTACCCATGCTATTGCATGGCAATTTAAAAAAATTTAACTGCTTAGTTGGTTATAATTTATATACTATACAAAACTGTGAGTGTAGAAGTCAAATTTTCTTTTAGTAAATTTATGAGTTGTGCCTCCATGACCACAAACCAGTTTTGGAACATTTCCATCACTCCACTCAGAAATGTCCCTTGTGCCTGTTTGCGGTCAGTCATTACTACTGCCTTTAGCCCCAGGCAACCATTCTGCTTTCTGTCTCTACAAGGTGCCTCTTCAGAACATTTAATAGAAATAGAGTAACATAAGGTGTAGTCTTTTGAATCTGACTTCTTTATCTAGTTGGAGTATCTCTGCTTTTTGGTTGCATGATTCAGTCATTTGAATGTGTAATTATCCAAAAAGTCACAATCACAATATAAGTTGGTCACAGGGGAGGGTAGTACAGCATGGAGAATATAGTCAATGATTCTGTAACATCTTACTGCATTGATAGATAGTAACCACTGTAGAGGGGGTGATGATTTAATAGTATGGGTAAGTGTTGAACCACTGTGTTGTATATTTGAAACCAACATAAGATAGTATATCAACAAAAGTTTGAAAAATGTAGTGTAATTATCAGTATGATAAGAATGGGTTTATGACTGTCATTTTGCTTTTTGTTTCTTACATCTTTTTTGTTCTTTTCCTCCATTATTTTGTGTTAAACACATTTTTATATACCATATTAATTACTGTTTTTAAATGTTTTTTCTTAGTGTTTTTGCCTTAGGGATTATAAAAATTTTAACTCATTACATTCTACTTGAGATTAATGAAAACTTATTTCTGATAAAATGTAGAAACTTTATTTATTTACTTGAAATACCTGTGAATAAATATAATCAGGACAAAGCCTAAAATCAGTGGTAACATTTAAAGAGAAAGAGGGAAGGACAGAGAAAGGAAAAACAACTAAATAAATGGGGATACTATGTTCTTAAATAGCTGAACTTTGCATGCATGTGGTCAGTTCTTCCCAGATCTAAAAACTCAGTGCAATTCCAATTATAACTGCAACCACTTTTTAAGGAGGCGATACCAAGGGGTGAGAGTGAAGTCTGGTTATACAGGTGCTTCAGAAGGACTCAGAAAGGCTGCAAATAAGGGTTTTGTCATGAAGTGTCATGAAAAACCCTGATGAGGTAAATAGTGCAGATGTTTATTAACTGAAGCTGAGGTACTAACTGACGTATACAGGCACACACAGTAGAGATAGCCTGTCACATGCTTGAAGTTAAGTTCTTGAAGTTTTCCAGAGACTCCAGAAACAACTAAAGTTATTTCTCTCTGTGTACCATTATGCCTCTGTATGTATCAAAGAATACAACTTGATACCTTCGGTGAGCCCACTCTAGCCAGATTGTCCACACTAAGCTGTTTGCTCCCAGCCAGTTCACCCTGCCTCCCAGGCGTGCAAGCAGGACTTACCGTTCTCAAATGGTCTGCAGTTTTCTCTCTGGCTTAGAAATCTTGCTGTTTGTGTGGTGTTTCCTCATGGGTAGATCTAGGTTATATATTTTTGGCAAAAAAAAATGAGATAAATCTTATGTCTTTTCAGTACATCACATCAGAAGGCTCATGATTCACTTTGGATTTTGTCCCACTCTTAGTCTTGAAAAAGGCCTTATTTTGATCAAAGGATGGAGTTTAGAAATTCTTACAAGGGAAATACTGCCAACCTGGTTTAACTAAAGTGGAGCTGCAGGAAGACCTTGTGGCAGGCTGTTCTGTGTTCTCCACAGCTAAACTAAGATTCTAGCAATAATGAACTTTTTCTCTGATGCCTGTAGTCAGCCTTCAAAAACTGTCTGGGCTATGTCTTTACTAGCTCTCATTATACCTGCAAAAATGTACAAACAAGAATCACAGAGACTCCTAAATGCTTCATTGGCCTGCTACCTGCTGCTCAGTAACTTGAAAAGGAGAAAATCTGAGGTTCTGGTCATGTGGGTATAGTTAAGGGGGTGGGTGGGGATCAGCATTGATCAGTTCTACTCTGATGTGGCCTCAATTGAAACTTGAGCCTGCACCGATTTTGAGTCTTAGATGTTTTAAATTCACGCCACATATATTTTTTGTTTCTCCTATAATAGCCTACGGTAAATTCAGCTTTGCCTCTTTATTATAAAATAAATGCTTCAGGTTGGAGTGATCATCTATTAGTGGTGACCAAAGTGGCAAGATAGGCATACTACTTCCCTGGACATTAGAGGTAGGTTTCCTTGAATATTTAAAATGAAAGTGTTCATAGCCCTAAAATGAAGCTTATTTTGTTTTGTTTTAAATCCCACCACCCAGGTGTGAACAGCTGGCCGCCTTCCCTTGCCTTCCAGCGGCCAGGCGCAGAGTGGGAAGGCAAACGAGGTGGAGGTGCTAATCATCACTGCAACGGCAATTACAGCCTGTAAGGGTATCGAAGGAACGTGTGTATCTTGACGCGATACAGTGTCATACGGGGAATATACTTCAGTTTTTAAAACGTGACAAAGAGGGCTCCCCGACGCTGAGGCCTTCCTCGCCAGCGCTGCTTGCCTCTCGCCCTCAAGGTCGCTGAGCCTGCAGGGCTGCCGTCCTGGCTCCTCCTCCAGGTTCTCCACCTCCCAACTGCCGCCAGAGGCAGGGAAGTCGCTGCGTGCAGCCACCACGCGCCTCTAGGCCAGGGTTGGAACCAGGTCGGACTCCATGCGCAAAGCCAGATGCACGCGGTTAAGGAGACCCGCTGAGCACCCGCGGGAGTGGGGAACCCGCGGCCTCTGGCGGCCTGAAGTCCAGGAGGTGTCCCCTGGCCTGCAAGCAGCCCAGAGCAGGTAGTGGCTGCTGGGCAGTGCCCTCTCCCCTCCCCCTCCCAACGACAGGCCTCAGACGTCAGGGGGATCCAGTTCACCACGGATTCTTCATTAGGGCTTCAGACTAGTGGGAGAAGGGCCACCACCCGTTCTTTCCTCAGCGTCGGAGGCAGGACTTAGAAGACCAATGCAGATACAGGCTTCTGCGTTAACCTTGCCTGGCTCTGGCTCCCGCACCTAAAGTGCCTTCGTAACCTAGTATCTGAACCCTGGGCAGCACTGGGGGGGGGGAAGCTCTGGGTCCCCTCGTCCAGGGCAGCGTCTGGGGACCCCTGGGCCACTGCCTCCTGATGGCCATGGGGTCCCCTGGGCTGCTGCCTCCTGGTCAGGGGCCTTCTCTGAGTCTGGAAGAAGAACAGTGTGAGGAGGCTGCTCCTGTGTCCGCGTACTCTACAAAAGGAGCCGCCCACAGCAGCATCTGGGGAGCATTCAGGTAAAAATCACTAAATTGATATATTACCGCCTTCAGTATGGTCCTTGTGATTCCTGCTTTCTGATATACCTTCTAGGAAGCAGGAGACGAGTGAGCTGAATTTCAGGAAGGAAGCAGAGAATTAGAATCAGAGTTGGACGCACAGTTAGCTCAGCGTGAACGGAGAAGGTGCCTCGGGCAGGGAGCTAGCGAGCTGCGCTGCATCCGCAGGAACAGTGGACTGCAGGGACTGGGGGGTGCTAGTCGACAGCTTTCTGCTGGACTACGTGGATTACAGCTCTTAACAGATTTAAAAACACGCTACCTTTAGTCAGCTTGTTTACAGGGGGCAATACCTCAAAGATTCAGGAGAAGAACTTGAATAAACAGGTTGGATACTTTAGTATTTCAAAAAACTTAAATGTCCATATGCTCAAATAAATTAATTCTTATTAAGTAATTAATGCATGTATACAGTAAAATGTATAAGAATGCTGATAGCATTTTTGGTAGTCAACCTAAGCTAGATACTACTTCTATCTAGTTTTGGAATGGATGCATAAACAGTGGTACAATTCTATTTAGTGATGACCTACAGTTATAATATGGATGAACTGTACAAGAAAGAGTGAAAGAAACAAGACAAAATAATAGTGTAGTATTAATCTGTTCGTTAAAGTTCACACACATGCAAGCTAAGCTGTATTGTTTAAGGATGTGTATATATAGGTAGCGAAAAGCAAGAAAGCAGTTATTCTAAGTGCCAGGAGAGTGCTTACCTCTGGGGAGGCGAACTACGATCTTGGAAGGTCACAGCAGGGGCCGCCAAGGGACTGGCCATATTCTGTCGCCTTGGTCGGTGATCACACAAGTGCTGGCTTGATGGTTGCTCACTGAATTGTATATACATGGGCTTTGTTTATTCTTATGTATGCTTTGTCTCATAGTAATAATTTTTTACTATGTTTCTTAGTAAAAATATTCTAAAATTCTAAATAAAATATTACCTCCCCTAAAAATCAAAACACTAAAATGTCCAGCCATTTAGGAGACTTGGGAATTATGATTTAGATCTAGATTTATGGCTATGTGAAAACGCATATTCACGATCTATTAAGTGAAGAAGGAAATTCTGAAGTAATATGGACACTATTGTCATTATTAAATAGACGTCGTTAATGTGGAGAAGAGACCTCCGCAAGAGAGGGCTGGGCATTTCCTGGCTGCTTTCTAAGGGGGCTCCGGAAGTGGCACTGGACTGGTTGTGTAGAACTTCATCTTTCTGCTAGCAAAGTATAAGTGATCTAGTTTCTCTGAAGCCTCAGCAGCTTTGGAGTTGACCAGTATTTTTAATCTTAGTCGTTCTGATAGTTGTATAGTATCTCATTGTGGTTTTAATTTACATTTCCCTAATGGCAAGTAACGAACATATTTTCATGCAGTTATTAGTCACCTGTATTTCCTCTTAAGTGAAATGTCTCATCATGTCTTTGGCTTATTTACTAATTGTTTGATTTTTTTTACTCGAGTTTTTTTTCCCCCTTGAATTGTTTTATTTGATCTTCATAACAAGCCTGTAAGTTAAGGAACAACTTTTTTTACGTCCACTAAAGGGCCCTTGCCAAGGCTTTTTATTTATTTGTTTGTTTATTTATTTATTAAGTTATTATTGATATACACTCTTATGAAGGTTTCACATGAAAAAACAATGTGGTTACTACATTTAACCCTATTATCAAGTCCCCACTCATACCCAATGCAGTCACTGTCCTTCAGTGTAGTAAGATGCCCCAGATTCACTATTTCCCTTCTCTGTGCAACACTTTCCATGACACCCCACACCATGTGTAGCTAACCCACCTGCAGCAGCTTTGAGCAGGGCTATAAGCATTACAAAGTGGTGGGGACCTATGTTCCATGCACAGGGCAGATGGTGTACTTCAGATCACTTTCTCTCTAATCTGCTAGTACAGCTGTCTTCCAGACTGTAGCTGACCGCCATAGTTTATCCACTTCACAGCATTCAGGTTGCAAGAGGCCTCATTCTTCACATAGCTCTCACTCCAGCCTCCATTAGCACTCAGCAAAACCTGACAGAAGATTCTCATTTAGTTTTATGGATTTTTTTCTGTTTCAGTTAACTAATCCTGGAATTATGAAAAATTCTTGTCTAATTTCAATAAAGCTTAGCCATGAACAGTTCCCCAACTGATGAGAAAAACTAAAACAATGAACCAAATGAAAGTCCAACTCTGAAAGCAAGAGGGCTCCATCTCTGCAGAGCGAACTTCACAGCCCTTCCAGACTTTTACTCCAAAAAGATAGTTCCACTGCAGAAACCACAGTCCTTCAGCCTGCAATGTGATAACTGCTAAGGGACACCAATACCCACCCCCAACCTGCAGATAACTGGAGTCAGCAGCAGCTGGAAGAAAATGGAAAGGACTTGCGTCAAAAATAAATCAGAATAATGTCTCCGGAGACTACTCGTCAGCTCTTCGGCACATGTCTGTTTTCCTTGAAGGACAAGAGCTTGGAAATCTCTGAGAATAGTTTATATTATATACTTGTGCTGCCTGTTTTTTTGTTTTTCTACAAATCAAAATTATAAGTGCTCTTTCTCTCGCCTAAAAACAGGAAACTCAAACATTAACATGCCCACTACATTTATACCTCAGAGTGATAGCAACTGCCTTCCAAAATTAATTGTTACTGAACGCCTGATATCACATAGAAAACCCATATTCTGTCTCACACTCTAGGACCTGAGATAACTCAGGTAGAAATTCTGCCCCACAGTTAGACATTTGGAAGTGGAGCAACAGTCTCATACATGTCCGCCTACGGAACCCAAGGAAACAATGTTACTATCTCTGCCAGATCCGGAGAGCTTGCTGTTCACTCTTCTATTTCCTGTAGAGGTCTATCAACAGTTCCATCCTAGAGGTCTCTGTTTAGGACACACAAGGAGAGAGAATGGAATATAGAATACCTAGATGAAACTGGGCAGTTTCAAATAATGCCACTCTCATCTGGATTTTCTTTCTTTCTGAAAATAAATTCCTCCTAACCACTGACTTGTCATTTGCAACCATGTATAAAAAGCAGGACATCTTATTTAGAAGTTTTGAGACCTATAAAGTAGCCTCCAATTTACCAGATTTCTATGTTAGACGGCTGATTCATGTAAGGACAAATCCTCAGTGTTAGGAAGGGATTTTTTAGATGGATTTGTGCAGCAGACAAGTGACTTACATTTTCTTTTACCAGTGGGTGGTACTGAGGACTGCCACACTCTCTGCAATGGGGAAACCCATAGAGAGTCAAGCTTCAGTTCAGGACTAGCTGCCTCTTCAGTCTCCTGAGTTGTTTTTTTTTTCAACAACACAGTCTGCTGATTTTATTATTTATTTTAATACAAAGCTGTGCCATTAGCAATTTTTTTTTGGAAAGGACTGAACATTGATCTTTTTTTATCTTTTGCTATTATTAATATACAATTACATGAGCAACATTATGGTTACTAGACTCCCCCTACTATCAAGTCCCCACCAGATACCCCATTGTAGTCACTGTCCATCAGAGTAAAAGGATGTTATAGAACCACTACTTGTCTTCTCTGTGTCATACCGTCTTGCCCCTGCCCACCCCCCTACATATGTGTGCTAATCATAATGCCCCCTTTTCCCCCTTATCCCTCCCTTCCCACCCATCCTCCCCAGTCCTTTTCCCTTTGGTAACTGTTAGTCCATTCTTGGATTCTGTGAGCTGGCTGCTGTTTTGTTCCTTCAGCTTTTTCTTTGTTCTTATACTCCACAGAGGAGTGAAATCATTTGATACTTGTATTTCTCTGCCTGGCTTGTTTCACTGAGCATAATACGCTCTAGCTCCATCCATGTTGTTGCAAATGGTAGGATCTGTTTTCTTAATACGGCAGAATATTTCATTGTGTATATGTACCACATCTTCTTTATCCATTCATCTACTGATGGACACTTAAGTTGCGCCCATTTCTTGGCTATTGTAAATAGTGCTGCGATAAACATAGGGGTGCATATGTGTTTTCCAAACTGGGCTGCTGCATTCTTGGGGTAAATTCCTAGGAGTGCAATTACTGGGTCAAATGGTATTTCTATTTTTAGCTTTTTGAGGAACCTCCATACTGCTTTCCACAATGGTTAAACTAATTTACATTCCAACCAGCAGTGTAGGAGGGTTCCTGTTTCTCCACAACCTCACCAACATTTGCTGTTGTTTGTCTTTTGGATGGCGGCCATCCTAACTGGTGTGAGGTGATATCTCACTGTGGGTTTAATTTGCATTTCTCTGATGATTAGCGATGTGGAGCATGTTTTCATGTGCCTGTGGGCCATCTGAATTTCTTCTTTGGAGAAGTCTCCGTGGAGATCGTCTACCCATCTTTGAACTGGATTATTCGCTTCTTATCTCTTGAGGTGCATGAGCTCTTTATATATTTAGGATGTCAACCCATTATCAGATGTTATTTATGAATATATTTTCCCATACTGTAGGAAGCCTTTTTGTTCTGTTGATGGTGTCCTTTGCTGTGCAGAAGCTTTTCATCTTGATATAGTCCCACTTATTCATTTTTGCTTTTGTTTTCCTTGCCTGGGGAGATATATTCATGAAGAAGTTGCTCATGTTTATGTCCAAGAGATTTTTGTGTTTTTTTCTAAGAATTTTATGGTTTCATGACTTACATTCAGGTCTTTGATCCATTTTGAATTTACTTTTGTGTATGGGATTAGACAATGATCTAGTTTCATTCTCTTCCATGTAGCTGTCCAGTTTTGCCAACACCAGCTGTTGAAGAGGCTGTCATTTCCCCATTGTATATCCATGGCTCCTTTATGATATATTAATTGACCATATAAATTTGGGTTAATATCTGGACTCTGTATTCTGTTTCACTGGTCTGTGGGTCTGTTCTTGTGCCAGTACCAATTGTCTTGATTGCTGTGGCTTTGTAGTAGAGCTTGAAGTTGGGAAGCAAGATCCCCCCTGCTATTCAGGGTCTTTTGTGGTTCCATATTAATTTTAGAACTATTTGTTTCAGTTCATTGAAGAATGCTGTTGGTATTTTGATAGGAATTGCACTGAATTTGTAGATTGCTTTAGGTAGGATGGCCATTTTAACAATATTAATTCTTCCTACCCGAGAGCATAGGATTTATTTCCATTTGTTAGTGTCCTCTTTTAATTTCTCTTAAGAGTGTCTTGTACTTTTCAGGGTATAGGTCTTTCACTTCCTTGGTTAGGTCTATTCCTATGTATTTTATTCTTTCTGATGCAATTGTGAATTTCTGCTAGTTCATCATTACTGTATAGGAAAGCAGATTTCTGTGTATTAATTTTGTATCCTGCAACTTTGCTGAATTCAGATATTCTAGTAGTTTTGGAGTGGAGTCTTTAAGGTTGTTATGTACAATATCATGTCATCTGCAAATAGTGAGTTTGACTTCTTCTTTACCAATCTGGATGCCTTGTATGTCTTTGTTTTGTCTGACTGCAATGGCTAGGACCTCCAGTACCATGTTGAATAAAAGTGGGGAGACTGGGAATCCCTGTCTTGTTCCCGATCTTAGGTGAAAAGCTTTCAGTTTTTCACTGTTAAGTATGATGTTGGCTGTGGGTTTGTCGTATATGATCTTTATTATGTTGAGGTACTTGCCATCTATACCCATTTTGTTGAGAGTTTTCATCATGAATGGATGTTGAATTTTGTCGAATGCTTTTTCAACATCTATGGAGATGATTATGTGGTTTTTGTCCTTTTCGTTGATGTGGTGGATTATGTTGATGGATTTTCGGATGCTGTAGCATCCTTGCATCCCTGAGATGAATCCCACATGATCATGGTGTATGGTCCTCAATGTTGTTTGAATTTGGTTTGCTAATATTTTGTTTAGTATTTTTGCATCTATGTTCGTCAGGGATATTCGTCTGTCATTTTCTTTTTTGGTGGGGTCTTTGCCTGGTTTTGGTATTAGAGTGATGCTGGCTTCAGAGAAATGAGTTTGGAAGTATTCCCTCCTCTTCTAATTTTTGGAATACTTTAAGGAGAATGGGTATTATGTCTTGTCTATATGTCTGATAAAACTCAGCAGTGAATCCATCTGGCCTGGGGGTTTTGTTGTTGGGTAGCTTTTTCATTAATGATTCAATTTTGTTGCTGGTAATTGGTCTGTTTTGATTTTCTGTTTCTTCCTTCATCAGTTTTGGAAGGTTGTATTGTTCTAGAAAGTTGTCCATTTCTTCTGTTACCCCTCTTGTTAGCATATAGATTATCATAGTATTCTCTAATAATTCTTTGTATTTCTGTGGGCTCCATAGTGATTTTTCCTTTCTCATTTCTCCTTGTTTATGTGTGTAGATTCTGTTTTTCTCTTAGTAAGTCTGGATAGGGGGTTATCTATTTTGCTTATTTTCTCAAAGAACCAGCTCTTGGTTTCATTGATTTTTTCTATTGTTTTATTCTTCTCAATCTTATTTGTTTATTCTCTGAGCTTTATTATGTCCCTACTTCTGGTGACTTTGGGCCTCATTTGTTCTTCTTTTTCTAGTTTCAATAACTGTGACTTTACAATATTCATTTGGGATTGTTCTTCCTTCTTTAAATAGGTGTGGATTGCTATATACTTTCCTCTTAGAACTGTATTTGCTGCCTCCCACAAAAGTTGGGGCATTGTGCTGTTGTTGTCATTTTGTCTCCATATATTGCTTGATCTTTGTTTTAATTTGGTCATTGATCCATTGATTATTTAGGGGCATGTTGTTAAGCCTCCATATGTTTGTGAGCCTTTTTTTTCTTTGTACAATTTATTGGTAGTTTTATACCTTTGTCATCTGAGAAGTTGGTTGGTAGAATTTCAATCTTTTTGAATTTACTGAGGTTCTTTTTGTGGTCTAGTATGTGGTCTATTCTGGAAAATGTTCCATGTGCACTTGAGAAGAATGTGTATCCTGCGGCTTTTGGGTGGAGTGTTCTGTAGATGTCTGTTAGGTCCACCTGTTCTAGTGTGTTGTTCAGTGCCTCTGTGTCCTTACTTATTTTGTCTGGTTGATCTGCCCTTTGGAGTGAGTGGTGTGTTGAAGTCTGATGAAATGAATGCACTGCATTCTACTTCCTCTTTTAATTCTGTTAGTATATGTTTCACATATGTAGGTGCTCCTGTGTTGGATGCATAGATATTTATAATGGTTATATCCTCCTGTTGGATTGACCCCTTTATCATTATGTAATATCCTTCTTTATCTCTTGTTACTTTGTTTTGGAGTCTATTTTGTGTGATATAAGTACTGCAACACCTGCTTTTTTCTCCCTATTGTTTGCATGACATATCTTTTTCCATCCCTTCACTTTTAGTCTGTGTATGTCTTTGGGTTTGAGGTGAGTCTCTTGTAAGCAGCATATAGGTGGATCTTGCTTTTTTGTCCATTTTATTACTCTGTGTCTTTTGATTGGTGCATTCAGTCCATTGACATTTAGGGTGATTATCAGTAGGTATGTACTAATTGTCATTGTAGGCTTTGGATTTGTGGTTTTCAAAGGTTCAAGGGTAGCTTCTTTACTACCTAACCATCTAACTTTAACCTACTTATTATGCTATTTAAAACACAGCCTGATGATTTTTTACTTCTCTCCCTTCTTATTCTTCCTCCTCCACTCTATATGTTACGTGTTTTATTCTGTAGTGTTTTGTGTTTCCCTTGACTTCTTTTGTGGATAGCTGGTTTTATTATTTGCCTTTAGTTAGTATTTGTTTGGTCTGCTTTCTTTGCTGTGATTTCCTCTCGTGACATCTATTTAGCTTTAGGAGTATTTCCATCTAGAGCTGTCCCTTTAAAATTCCCTGTAGAGGTGGTTTGTGGGAGGCAAATTCCAACTTTTGCTTATCTGGAAATTGTTTAATCCCTCCTTCAAATGTAAATGATAATCTTGCTGGATACAATATTCTTTGTTCAACACCTTTCTGTTTCATTGCATTAAATATATCATGCCATTTTCTTCTGGCCTGTAAGGTTTCTGTTAAGGTTTGATGATAGCCTGATGGGTTTTCCTTTGTAAGTGATCTTTTTCGCTCTCTGGCTGCCTTTAATACCCTGTCCTTGTCTTTGATCTTTGCCATTTTAATTATTTTATGTCTTGGTGTTGTCTTCCTTGGGTCCCTTGTGTTGGCAGATCTGTGGGATTCCATGGTCTGAGAAACTATTTCTTTCCCCAGCTTGGGGAACTTTTCAGCAATTATTTTTTCAAAAACACTTTCTATCCCTTTTTCTCTCTCTTCTTCTTCTGGTACCCCTATTATGTGAATATTACTGTGTTTGGATTAGTCCCACAGTTCTCCTAATATTCTTTCATTCCTAGAGATCCTTTTGTCTCTCTCTGCCTCAGCTTCTCTGTATTCCCATTCTCTGATTTCTATTCCATTAACAGTCTCTTGCACCTCCTCCAGTCTGCTCTTAAGTCCTTCTATTGATTGTTTCATTTGTTATCTTCCTCCAGACTTCATCCCTTAGCTCTTGTATATTTCTCTGTAGGTCCATCAGCATGGTTATGACTTTTATTTTGAATTCTTTTTCAGGAGATTGGTTACATCTATCTCGCCAGACCCTCTGTCTGGTGTTGTTTGAGTGATTTTGGACTGGACCAGGTTCTTTTGCCTTTTCATGGTGATAGAAGTCATCGCTGGTAGGTGGTGTGTGTGTCAGTTGGGAGAACAAAGTCCCTTCCTGCTTGCTGGTCACCCTCCCCTTCTCTGCTGCCTTTGCTGGTTACCCGCACACAGGGTGCAGTCTCTGGGTTAATTCCCTGAGCTGCCATGGGCTGGGCGGCCCTCGGGATAGCCTGAGGCACTGCCAGGCATTGCAGGCACACCAGGTGTGTTCTCCTGAGAGAACAGTGCCCCTTCATGTCTTCTGGAATTTGCACCAGCTTCTTCTGTCTGTGCCAGGCAGCTGTGTGCTGGTGGCAGCCTCTGGGTCTGGACCAGTTAGCTGTATGCTGGGAGAAAACTCTGTGTGGTTGCTGTGGACAGGGGCTGCTCTGGTCTGGTCCGCAGCAATGGCGGGTCAGCCAGTTTGCTTGCACTGCCAGCAGGGGGGGATGAATGGCGGGTTGCTTATCGCCATGAGGGGTTTCAGACCTGCGTTGCCACCCGGGGGTTATGGCGCCTTAAGTTCCTTAAGCTTCCTAGCCTGCTGGGCTGGGTGTGCTGGGACGATTTTTTCCACCTATTAAACCCTTGACCCTTTAAGACTATTAAAGCACCCACTTTTCTTTTGTCCCAGGGAAGCCAGCTGTGGGGAATCACTCGCTATCTCCTTCTGGGATTTTACTTCTCTGTTTCTCTAATATCTAGTACACCATGCAATGTGTATCTGTGCTCCTGGTGCAGATTACTAGGGCTGGTTATATAGCGGGCCTCTGCTTCCCCTCCCTCACCACTCTGATTATTTTCCTCCTGCCAATGAGATGGGGTCGGGGGAGTGCTTGGGTCCCACCAGGTCACGGTTTTGTATCTTACCCTTTTCGTGAGATGCTGAGTTCTCATAGATGTAGATGTAGTCTGACTGTTGTACTGTATCTTCTTGTCTCTCTTTTAGGAATAGTTCTACTTTCTGTATTTTCAAAAATATATATGGGTTTGGTTCCGGGAAGATGGCGGCGTGAGCAGGGCGGCGGAAATATCCTCCCAAAACCATATATATCTATGAAAATACAGCAAATACAACTATTCCTAAAAGAGAGAGCAGAATATACAGGACAGCACACAGCCTGCATCTGCACCTGAGAGGACTTGGCACCCCACGAGGTGGGTAAGATACAGAGCCGCGACCCGGCGGAACCCGAGCACTCCCCCACCCCATTGCACCGGCGGGAGGAGAGGATTCAGAGCCAGGAGGGAGTGGAATTACAGGCCCACGAAATAATAAACCCTGGTGATCTGCGCCGGGAGTGCTGACACACACTGTGCGGTGTATCGGATATTGGAGAGGCAGAAGGCGCAGGTTTTTTAAGCTGGGAATGCGCCCAGATCCTTGCAGCAGGCTCACCAGGACAAAAGAAAAGCATGCGCTTTTTTTTGGCGGTCTTAAAGAGGCAAGGGCCCAGGATCATCCCAGCATACGCGGCCCAGCAGGCTCCGAGTCCTGAAGAATTTCGGACCCCTTGGCTAGCAACTGGGAAAAAGTAGCTGCACTGAAACTTCACATAGAGAACAACAGCCTCCCATTCATGCCCACCCCGGCCAGAGCTACCAAGGGCCCTGCAGAGCAGCATGGCCGCTGCTGCGGAACAGGGCAGCAACAGTGCCACCTACAGAATCCTTACAGAATCTACTCCCGGTGGGCGTTCTTTTTTTCCTTTTCTTTTCTTTCTTTCTTTTTTTCCCTTTTCTTTCTTTTTTTTTATTTTTTTTTAAAGTCTTAAAGAGCCCAGCTGACATACGTGGCACCTGACAGCAACCACTTCTATTGCCATGAAAAGACAGAGGAATATAGTAAAGACCAAGCTCACCCACACCCAGACAACACCAGAGAGGGAGACTGAAGGGATGGAAATGCACAATCTTCCTGAAAAAGAATTCAGAATAAAAGTCATAACCATGCTGATGGATCTACAGAGAAATATGTGAGAGCTGAGGGAGGAAGTGAGGGAAGTTAGGAAAGATAATGGAGAAATGACGCAAGCCATTGATGGGTTTAGCAGCAGAGTGGATGAGATGCAAGAGGCTGTTAATGAAATAGAAATCAGAGAACAGGAATACAGAGCAGCTGAGGCAGAAGAGATCAAAAGGATCTCTAGGAATGAAAGAATATTAAGAGAACTGGGCAACCAATCCAAATGGAACAATATTCATATTATAGGAGTACCAGACGAAGAAGAGAAAAACAGATAGTGTCTTAAGAAATAATTGCCTGAAAACTTCCCCATGCTGGGGAAGGAAATAGTCTCGCAGTCCACGGAAGCCCACAGATTTCCCAACACAGGGACCCAAGGAAGACAACATCAAGACACATAATAATTAAAATGGAAAAGATCAAAGATAAGGACAGAGTATTAAAGGCAGCTAGAGAGAGAAAAAAGATCACCTACAAAGGAAAACCCATCAGACTAAAATCAGACTTCTCAACAGAAACCTTACAGGCCAGAAGAGAATGGCATGATATATTTAACATTATGAAACAAAAAGGCCTCGAACCAAGAATATTGTATCCAGCATGACTATCACTTAAATATGACAGAGGGATTAAACAATTTCCAGACAAGCGAAAGCTGAGAGAATATGCCTCCCATAAACCACCTCTACAGGGTATCTTAAAGGAACTGCTCTAGAAGGAAGCACTCCTAAGGCTAAAAAGATGTCACCAGAGAAAATAAAATCATAGCAAAGAAAGCAGACCATCCAAATACTAACTAAAAGCAAAGAATAAAACACCTAGTATATAAAGAATGGAGGAGGAAGAAGAACAAGAGAGAGAAATAAAGAAACATCAGACTGTGTTTACAATAACTTAACAAGAAAGTTAAGTTAGATTGTCAGACAGTAAAGAAGCAACCCTTGAACCTTTGGTGACCAAGAATCTAAAGCCAGCAATGGCAATAAGTACATATCTATCGCTAATCACCCTAAATGTAAATGGACTGAATGCACCAATCAAAAGACACAGAGAAACAGAATGGATAAAAAAGCAAGACCCATCTATATGCTGCTTACAAGAGACTCACCTCAAACCCAAAGATATACATAGACTAAAAGTGAAGGGATGGAAAAAGATATTTCATGCAAACAACAAGGAGAAAAAAGCAGGTGTTGCAATACCTGTATCAGACAAAATAGACTTCAAAACGAAGAAAGCAGCAAGAGATAAAGGACATTACATAATGATAAAGGGGTCAATCCAACAGGAGGATATAACCATTATAAATATATATGCAGCCAATACAGGAGTGCCAGCATATGTGAAACAAATACTAACAGAATTAAAGGAGGAAATAGACAGCAAAACATTCATTTTAAGTGACTTCAACACACCACTCACTCCAAAGGACAGAACAACCAGACAGAAAATAAGTAAAGACACAGAGGCACTGAACAACACACTAGAACAGATGGACCTAACAGACATCTACAGAACTCTACACCCAAAAGGGGATACACATTCTTCTCAAGTGCACATGGAACATTTTCCAGAATAGACCACATAGTAGACCACAAAAAGAACCTCAGTAAAGTAAAAAAGACTGAAATTCTACCAACCAACTCCTAAGATCACAAAGGTATAAAACTAGAAATAAATTTTAGAAAGAAAAGAAAAAGGGTCACAAATACATGGAGACTTAACAACATTCTTCTAATTAATCAATGGGTTAATGACCAAGTCAAAACAGAAATCAAAGAATATATGGAGACTAATGACAACAACAACACAAAGCCACAACTTCTGTGGGACGCAGCAAAGGCAGTTGTATATTGCAATATAGGCCTATTTAAAGAAGGAAGATCATTCCCAAATGAATAGTCTAAAGACACAATTACTGGAATTGGAAAAAGAAGAACAAATGAGTCCCAAAGTCACCAGAAGGAGACACATAATAAAGATCAGAGAACAAATAAATAAAATTGAGAAGAATAAAACAATAGAAAATATCAATGAAACCAAGAGCTGATTCTTTGAAAAAAATAAACAAAATAGATAAACCCCTAGCCAGACTCATTAAGAGAAAAAGAATCTACACACATAAACAGAATCAGAAATGAGAAAGGAAAAATAACGACAGACCCCACAGAAATACAAAGAATTATAAGAGAATTTTATGAGAATCTATAGCTAACAAGCTGGAAAACCTAGAAGAAATGGACAACTTCTTAGAAAAATACAACCTTCCAAAACTGACCAAACAAGAAACAGAAAAACTAAACAGACCAATCACCAGCAATGAAATTGAAGCGGTAATCAAAAAACTACCCAAGAACAAAACTCCTGGACCAGATGGATTTACCTCGGTATTCTACCAGACATATGGAGAAGAAATAATACCCAATCTCCTTAAAGTTTTCTAAAAAAGAGAAGAGGAGGGAATACTTCCAAACTCATTCTATGAAGCCAGCATCACTCTAATACGAAAACCTGGCAAAGACCTCACCAAAAAAGAAAATTACAGACCAATACTTCTGATGAACATAGATGCAAAAATACTCAACAAAACACTAGCAAACTGAATTCAAAAATACATCAAGAGTATCATACACCATGATCAAGTGGGATTCATCGCAGGGATGCAAGGATGGTACAACATTCGAAAATCCATCAACATCATCCACCACATCAACAAAAAGAAGAACAAAAACCACATGATCATCTCCATAGAACCTGAAAAGGCATCTGACAAAATTCAGCATCCATTCCTGATTAAAACTCTCAACAAAATGGGTATAGTGGGCAAGTACCTCAACATCATAAAGGCCATATATGACAAACCCACAGCTAACATCATACTTAACAGAGAGAAGCTGAAAGCTTTTCATCTAAGATCGGGAACAAGACAGGGATGCCCACTCTCTCCACTGTTATTCAACATAGTACTGGAGGTCCTAGCCATGGCAATGAGACAAAAGAAAGAAATACAAGGCATCCAGACTGGTAAAGAAGAAATCAAATTGTCACTATTTGCAGAAGACATGATACTGTCCCTGAAAAACCCTAAAGTTCCAGTCCAAAACTACTAGAACTAATATCTGAATTCAGCAAAGTTGCAGGATACAAAATTAACACACAGAAATCTGTTGCTTTCCTAAACACTTAGGATGAACTAACAGAAAGAGAAATCAGAAAAACAATTCCATTCACAGTTGCATCAAAAAAATAAAATACCTAGGCATAAACCTAATGAAGTGAAAGACTTATACTCTGAAAACTACAAGACACTCCTAAGAGAAATTAAAGAAGACACTAACAAATGGAAAATCATCCCATTCTCTTGGCTAGGTAGAATAAATATTGTCAAAATGGCTATACTACCTAAAGCAATCAATAGATTCAACACAAACCCTATCAAAATACCAACAGCTTTCTTCAATGAACGGGAACAAATACTTCTAAAATTCATATGGAACCAAAAAAGACTCCAAATAGCCAAAGCAATGCTGAGAAGGAGGAATAAAACGGGGAATTACGCTCCCTGACTTCAAGCTGTACTACAAAGCCACAGTAATCAAGACAATATGGTATTGGCACAAGAACAGACCCACAGACGAGTGGAACAGAATAGAAAATCCAAACATTAACCCAACATATACAGTCAATTATTATTTGATAAAGAAGTCTTGGATATACAATGGGGAGATGACAGCCTGTTCAGCAGCTGGTGTTGGCAAAACTGGACAGCTACATGTAAGAGAATGAAACTGGACCTCTGTCTAACCCCATACACAAAAGTCAACTCAAAATGGATCTAAGACCTGAATGTAAGTCATGAAACCATAAAACTCTTAGAAAAAAACATAGGCAAAATCTCTTGGACATAAACATGAGCAACTTCTTTATGAACATATCTCCCCGAGCAAGGTAAGCAAAAGCAAAAATGAACAAGTGGGATTGTATCAAGCTGAAAAGGTTCTGTACAGCAAAGGACACAATCAGTAGAACAAAAAGACATCTTACAGTATGGGGAATATATTCATAAATGACGTATCCTATAAGGGGTTGACATCCAAAATATATACAGAACTCACGCACCTTAACAAACAAAAAGCAAATAATTCAATTAAGAAATGAGCAGAGGACATGAATAGACACCTCTCCAAAGACGAAACTCAGATGGTCAACAGGCACATGAAAAGATGCTCCACATCACTAATCATCAGGGAAATGCAGATTATAACCAATGAGATATCACCTCACACCAGTGAGGATGGCCAACATCCAAAACACAAACAACAACAAATGTTGGTGAGGATGTGGAGAAAAGGGAACCCTCCTACACTGCTGGTGGGAATGCAAATTAGTTCAACCATTGTGGAAAGCAGTATGGAGGTTCCTCAAAAAACTCAAAATAGAAATACCATTTGACCCAGGAATCCCACTCCTAGAAATTTACCCTAAGAATGCAGCAGTAGTTTGAAAAAGACATATGCACCCCTATGTTTATCACAGCACTATTTATAATAGCCAAGAAATGGAAGCAACCTAAGTGTCCATCAGTAGATGAATGGATAAAGAAGATGTGGTACATATACATAATGGAATATTATACAGCTATAAGAAGAAAACAAATCCTACCATTTGCAACAACACAGATGGAGCTAGAGAGTATTATGCTCAGTGAAATAAGCCAAGCCGAAAAAGACACGTACCAAATGATTTCACTCATATGTGGAGTATAAGAACAAAGAAAAAACTGAAGGAACAAAACAGCAGCAGACTCACAGAACCCAAGAACGGACTAATAGTTACCAAAGGGAAAGGGACTGGGAAGGATGGGTCAGAAAGGAGGGACAAGGGGGAAAAGTGGCATTACGATTAGCAGATATAGTGTTGGGGGGCATGGGGAGGGCTGTACAACTCAGAGAAGACAAGTAATGACTCTATAGCATCTCACTAGGCTGATGGACAGTGACTGTAATGGGGTTAGTGGGGAGGACCTGATGAAGGGGTTAGTTTAATTACCATAATATTGCACATGTAATTGTAGATTAATGATATCAAAATAAGCTATAAAAAAAAATATATATATATGGTTTTAGGAGGAGTTTTCTGCTGCCCTACTCATGCCTCCATCTTGAGCACCTCCTGAGAAGTGCTATATTCTCAATCTTTATAAAACAAAATACAAACTAAAACTTTCTTGATACTGTATTAACTGCCCATTTCTCTACTCTTTTTAAGAGCACAACTCCTTTACAGAGTTGTCTTCAATTTTCGCTATATTAAATTCCTCTCTACCATTCATTCTCTTGAATATTCTCTCACTTCTTCCATCCATCAAATTAGTTTGTCAAGGTCACAAATGTTGCTAAACTCAACCCAATCCTCAGAATTTACCTTTCTTGATAATGGAGAGGACATATTAGATCACCCCTTCCTATATGAGATACTTTTGCTTCTTCCTATTTGCCTCAGTCTTCTTAATGGTTTCTTACCTACTTAATACCTAAACTTCATCATGTTCCAGGGCTCACTTCTCTACACTTCTAATTCCCATCTTTAAAATTTGTTTTCTTTATTTCACAATGCTGTGATCAAAAGACAAGAAACTGTTTCACAACATTCCAACAGAGACATGAGTCTTTGGGCAATGACTCTAAGGTGATGCTTTATTACATACTCACTAAAAAAGAACCAATAAAAACAAATTAAATTGAAAGTCTTCCTACCTACATGCAGCTGACACTAATCACGAAGAGAACAGAGTAATTTTATATGGAAAACATACTCCTTCATATCAGTGAATTTCTGATATATTTGGGGGAACAAAAATTGAATACTAAATTAGGGCAAGGCAATAAATTCCCTAAACTGGGAAAAATTCCCCACTACTGAAAGAAAACAAAACAGAATAAACAACAACAAAAAACTCAACAAAACTCAGTGCCAGACAAACAAAACCACTCCTAAAATTATCACGAGAAATAAGAAATAAGATAACTGTTAAAAAAAGGGTGTAAGGAAGTGCACTGGTGTCCACGTAAGAATGAAAAAAAGGAGCAATATTTTTAATCATGTAAGAAAATTTCTATTTAGTATTTTAAAATTACCTGAATAAAAATATTGTAATTATCAAGTTATACTTTCCGAGATACAAAACAACATAAAAATTAAGTTTTATTGAAAAATAATTTATTATATATATGAGGAAGATGTTTAAAATACATATATTTCCAATAAACTGATTTAAATGCATATAGATTTAAATTTTCAATACACTTTAAAAGCTGTTACACACAGTTCCATAGTCCATGTGATCAATTTCTTCTCCACAAAGTTGCAAAGCACTTGAAAGATATGAATTTCAAAAAGAACATAAAACACCATAAAAGCTCATTAAAAATAATAGTAATTACAAAACAGTTCATTAGTTTTAAAATAACTAAAAGCTTAAACATTTATATTTAGAAAATTAGTGAATCATGTCAGTACAAAATTTTAACTGTTGTCTAAGTTTATACAGAAATTGTAACTTACAAATTAATAAATAAAACACTTGAACTGTCCCTACAGGGAAAAAAAAAGCAGTTTCAATATCTCTTTTTTTACTCTTAGCATGATCACAATTATTAAAAGCATTTTGAATGTTTTTGTAGTATTAATAGGATTTGCAAGAAAGAAATACAGAGATTCCAACATGTTATTTTTCTATATATAAAAGGTTGGGTGGCTAAGGTGGTATTAAGCACCTAACCATTTTAAAATAACATAGTAGTACTCAAACTGGTCAGTCCTTAGAACCACTAAGGGAACCTTTTCAAATTAGATTCCTGGTCTCATTGACAGAGGCTCTAATCTAGTAGTTCTAGGACAGAGTTCAGGAATTTTTATTTGTAAAAATACTTCCCTAGTGATTCCCAATGTTTGTTGCATAAAAACTTTGGGAGGTTTGAAAAATCCCAATCTTGCACACCAGACCAATTAAATCAAAACTCAGGGGAGGAATCCATGTATATGTATTGTATATACATATATGTATGTATATATATTTTTTTAAATTAGAATTTTTGAAAAGTTTCTCAGGTCATTCCAACATGCAGACAAGACTGAGAACCATTGTTCTGGGTGATTCCAGTCATCAACAAGTCTGGAATATAGAGATTATTCTTACATATACCTACCAGGACTGTTTTTTTTCACTTTATGTGCTACCACCCTGAATCAACATAATGTCTTCTTCCCTTGGTTACTCTTTTCTTACTCCTTTTGTTTTGTTTTCTTTATTAAAAGAAAGAGGAAAAAAGATATCCTACTTGCTATCTGAAAAGGGCTATCAATAAGACCTCAGATGTGCAGTCTGCTACTTTTATTTAGAATGTACATAGAAATCCAGTTATTTAAATTTTTAATACATGTTCTTTTTAAAAGAAAGAAAATCCTCTTCCCAATAAAATTTTACAACACAGTACTACATACAACATCTAAACCAGATATATCATAAAACAAAGTATATGTTAGTGAATTAGGTTTAGGAAACATAAATAGAAGAAACAAGATTACATTCTGTGTTAAAGCTAATGCATACATTCTCCAGATAAATAAATTGACCTCACTCACTAACTCTCTCTGAAAAAATTATGTAATCTAGAGACCAACACAGAAATTCAGCAACAAATCTAAAAAACACACTGAAGATTTATTCAATCAACACTGATAATTTTAGAAATATTTCGTTTGAATGAATTGTAAAAAATTACTGCTTAATCTGGATCAGTGGGTCAGGGAAGAACAAAACATTTCTAGGAAAACAAAAGCACTGCTCCAAAAAGGATACAAGAAAGGATACACTTTGTATGACAATATTACAGCAGTATTTACGCAGGAATGCTTCTAAAGAAGAACAGCAGAATGCAGTTTAATTTTTTTCTTAGTTTTCACATTACATTTACAAATAAGTGATTTTTTAAAATACACACTGAAAATTATTTTTAACTGTTCCCCTAAGATATCTGTAAAACTTCTGACTACACCAGAAGAGATACTTTACAACAAAATTAAATATTCAAGGCATTTCACAAAAGGAGCAAACAATAAGCAAAATTTTCTCTTCGTCATATAATTTTTTTCAGTTTAATACCAATAATTCTGACCCATTTACTTCATGTTCTTCTAGTTTAGAAAAGATATAAGAATTAAAATAAAAAAGAAAAATATATATCTACTCATCTTCCTTAGTCAAAACAACGTATAACAAACTTTATAGTTTAAAATACTTAACTACCATTTTTAATCATTAAATTATTTAAGTATGCATTAGAATTACTTATTTGAAAGACAAAAGATTCCATCCCACAAAAAAATATGTATATATTTCTGTGAAGTGTGCAATTAGTAATTAGCTATGCAAATTCTCAGGCCCCACCAAAGGTGACCAATTTGTACTGGTGTGGACACTTTTCTACTTTTAGCACTAGGAATCTGGTATCCCAGAAAACCCCCGAGTCACAAAATTTGGGATGGTTGGTTACCCAAGGCTTCCACTCCAGACCTACTGAATCAGAAACTCTAGGTAGGAGGAAGCCTGGCAAACTGTGTTTTATCAAGCCCCCCAGGGAACTATAATGCATGTTAAAGCTAAAGAACCCCTGCTTTACCCTAGGCATAGAAAGTAAACACAGCCTAATAAAGACATAGTCCACTTTCCTCCAAACTTAATTTTTATATACAAATGGGCTCTACTCCACAGTTATAATTTTGAGTTTAATGGGAAATAATTACATAATTAGAGACAGAGATAGATAAATGGATGGCTAGATGGAGCCTTTAAAAACCTTATGATACCTTAATTACTACTCTATCAGGCTTTTATCCTTAATTTTATCTCAAGAAAGTCTTGTCCTTCTATTATGTTATATCCACACTTACCTTTAATAATTTTTAACACTTCTTTTTCGTTCTTTAGAATCTTGCTTTGGTCTAGCAGATCGAGCAAATTGCTAATATTTAAAAATTAAGGTTTTCTTCATAAACATGAAAGTAATCTTTTCTAAATAATTACCAAGAACTTCCTAATGTAGGGTAGGAGTACGATTTTTAATTTACCTTTTATACTTGTCTCCCTACTCTCAGCCATTTGCCAAATATTTTTCAAGTGCCTCTTACCTGCTGTCCGTGATTTGGGGATGAAGTTAAAAAAATATCTTTTGTTTATAGTCATAATTTTTTACACCTGGACTTTCACTACTTCATCTATCCCAGTGATTTCTAGTTGGCAAACTAAATTAGCAACTAAAAGCAGGATGGTTAATCAATGATGTATTTTGGTTATGAAAATTCTCAAATAGAAATATTAATTATAATAAAACATAAAATAACAAAACTACAATGAATTCTTTCTTTAGTGACTCCAAATGTATTTGAAGAAACTGTAGTCTTTTAGGCTTAGCATGCCAATGTAACTTTTGAGCTGTGTAAGTGAAACATTTAGGTTGAATTTTAATCACCTCATGCTGCTGAGGTTCCTTTATTTTCCAATAAAAATCTAAATACATTCATCTGACTCAGCTAAGTAGTTTGTAACTGAGTATCTTCATATTTCTGAAGGACAATATAGAGGTTGGTTTCGATTACTCTTCTCCTAAAAACTACAGTCTTTGGAACAAATTGATTTAAAGGATACAACCACCATAGGTTTTCCAAAAAGAACATATCCATTAGCTTCCTTTAAAGCTTTTGCAGCTGCTTTTTCATTTGGAAGTCCAATAAAAGCTTGCCCTTTCATGCGACCTTCTTTCATCAAGCGTATATCAAACCTAGAAGTCAAGGAAGAAAGAATGGTTTTGATTCAAAGAATGTCAAAAAATTTTTGAGGAAGTGAACAGCAATGTGTTGAAAACATTAAAATGGTATTCCAGAGTAAAAATTACTGTATTATCTGATTAGCACATTTATTACTTTAGGCTTTTTAAAATTGTATTTTAAATTGTGTTCTAAAATTGATTCTATCAGTAGGTAATATAAATTTGATGATGTGCTTATATGTTTTAAGCCATTTTCAGTGTACTTATGTGATTTAAAAATTATTATCCTGTGCTCGGAAAACTGTAAGACACTGATGAAAAAAATTGAAAAAGACACAAATAAACGGAAAGCTTATTCCATGATCATGGATAGGAAGAATATTGTTAAGATCGTCATACTACCCAAAGCAATCTACAGATTCAATGCAATTCCTATCAAAATACCAATGGAATTATGCACTGAACTAGAGCAAATAATCCCAAAATTCATATGGAACCACAAACAACCTTGAATAGTCCAAGTAACCTTGAAAAAGAAGAACAAAGCTGGGGTTATCATTTTTCCTGATTTTGAACTATACTACAAACAACAGTAATTAAAATAGTATATGGTGAGAATTCTGGGAAGATGGCGGCGTGAGCAGGGCGGTGGAAATCTCCTCCCAAAACCATATATATTGTGAAAATACAACAAATACAACTATTCCTAAAAAAGAGACCAGAAGACACAGTACAACAGCCAGGCCTCAGCTACACCTACGAGAACTCAGTGCCTCACGAAGCGGGTAAGATACAAAGCCGCAACCTGGTGGGACCCTAGTGCTTCCCCACCCCAGCGCACCAGAGGGAGGAAAAGATTCAGAGTTGTGAGGGAGTGGAAGCACAGGCCCGCCAAATAACCAGCCCTGTTGATCTGCGCGGGCAGCACTGACACACATCGCGTGGTGTAATGGAGGTTAGAGAAACAGAAGTGCAGGATCCAAGACGGAGACAACAAATGGGTCCCCTCAGCCAGCTTCCCGGGACAAAAGAAAAAAGGGCGTTTTCATTTGTTTGTTTGTTTTTGTTGTTTGTTTTTTTTGTTTTGTTAAAGTCTTAAAGGGACAAGGGCCCAACAGCGGAACAAAAGCATCCCAGCACACTCAGCCCAACAGGCTGGGAATCTTGGGGAATCAGACCCCCTGGCCAGCAGTTGGGAATAGCAGCTGCGCCAAGGCCTCCCACAGGGATCAGCAGCCTCCCATTTGTTCCCCCCCCTCCCCCCTCCCCCCAGGCCAGTGCTGCAAAGGGTCCGGGAGCTTCCACTGCTGCGGAGTGGAGGAGCGGCCCGCCCACAGCATCCTCACAGAATCTACTTCTGGCAGGCAAACAGCTAAGTGGGAAGGACCCCAGAACCCACATCAAGGGCTGGAAAGCACCAAGGGGACCAGAAGACACCCAGCAAGACTTCAAACCCCCACAGTGCTATAGGATAGGCTGAGGGCGACCATGCATACAGCCAGCTCCGGGGATTATCCCAGACCAGCCTCCCGGTGGCCGAGAAACCTGTTCAGGCCTCGGAGAAGGGCAAGGAGAACAACAAGCAGGAAGGGACTTTGTTTTCCCAGCTGACACACGTGGCACCTACCAGTGACCACTTCTATCACCATGAAAAGACAGAGGAATATGATACAGACAAACATTACCCAGACAACCTCAGAGAGAGGGCCTGATGGGATAGATTTATACAATCTTAATGAAAAAGAATTCAGAATAAAAGTCATAACCATGCTGATGGATCTATAGAGAAATATGCAAGAGCTAAGGGAGGAAGTGAGGAAAGACAATGAAGAAATCAGACAAGCAATCGATGGGCTTAAGAGCAGAATGGACGAGGAGCAAGAGACTGTTAACGGAACAGAAATCAGAGAACAGAAATACAGAGAAGCTGAGGCAGAGAGAGATAAAAAGATCTCTAAGAATGAAAGAATAGTAAGAGAACTGTGCAACCAATCCAAACGGAACAATATTCACATTATAGGAGTACCAGAAGAAGAAGAGAGAGAAAAAGGGTTAGAAAGTGTCTTTGAAGAAATAATTGCTGAAAACTTCCCCAAGCCGGGAAAGGAAATAGTTTCTCAGTCCACGGAAACCCACAGATCTCCCAACACAAGGGACCCTTCAAGTAAGACAACACCAAGACACATAATAATTAAAATGGCAAAGATCAAAGGACAGAGTATTAAAGGCAGCTAGAGAGAGAAAAAAGATCACCTACAAAGGAAAACCCAACAGACTATCATCAGACTTCTCAACAGAAACCTTACAGGCCAGAAGAGAATGGCATGACATATTTAACATAATGAAACAAAAGGGCTTCGAACCAATAATATTGTATCCAGCACGATTATCATTTAAATTTGAGGGAAGGATTTTAAACAATTCCCAGAAAAGTGAAAGCTGAGGGAATTTGCCTCCCACAAACCACCTCTACAGGACATCTTAAAGGAACTGCTCTAGATGGAAGCACGCCTGAGGCTAAAAAGATGTCACCAGAGAAAATAAAATCATAGCAAAGAAAGCAGACCATCCAAATACTAACTAAAGGCAAAAAGTAAAATCAACTATCCACAAAAACAGTCAAAGGAAATGTAAAAGAGTACAGAATAAAACACCTAGTATATAAAGAATGGAGGAAGAAGAAAAAGAGAGAGAAATAAAGAGCCATCAGACTGTGTTTAAAATAGCTTAACAAGAGAGTGAAGTTAGACTGTTAAATGGTAAAGAAGCTACCCTTGAACCGTTTGAAACCACAAATCTAAAGCCAGCAATGGCAATAAGTAGATATCTATCAATAATCACCCTAAATGTAAATGGCCTGAATGCACCAATCAAAAGACAGAGTAATAGAATGGATAAAAAAGCAAGACCCATCTATATGCTCCTTACAAGAGACTCACCTCAAACCCAAAGACATACACAGACTAAAGGTGAACGGATGGAAACATATTTCATGCAAACAACAAGGAGAAAAAAGCAGCTATTGCAGTACTTGTATCAGACAAAATAGACTTCAAAACAAAGAAAGTAGCAAGAGATAAATAAGGAAATTATATAATGGTAAAGGGGTCAGTCAAGAGGATATAACCACTATAAATACATATGCACCCAACACAGGAGCGCCACCATATGTAAAACAAATACTAACAGAATTAAAGGAGGAAATAGACAGCAATGCATTCATCTTAGGAGACTTCAACACACCACTCACTCCAAAGGACAGATCAACCAGACAGAAACTAAGTAAAGACACAGAGGCACTGAAAAACACACTAGAGCAGATGGACCTAACAGACATTTACAGAACTCTACACCCAAAAGCAGCAGGATACACATTCTTCTCAAGTGCACATGGAACATTTTCCAGAATAGATCGCATACTATGCCACAAAAAGAACCTCAGTAAATTCAAAAAGACTGAAATTCTACCAACCAACTTCTCAGATGACAAAGGTATATAAAACTACCAATAAATTGTACAAAGGAAACAAAAAGGCTCACAAATACATGGAGGCTTAATAACATGGTCCTAAATTATCAAAGGGTAAACGACCAAATTAAAAGAGATCAAACAATATATGGAGACTAATGACAACAACAACACAAAACCACATCTTCTGTGGGACGCTGCAAAGGCAGTTCTAAGAGGAAAGTATACTGCAATCCAGGCCTATTTAAAGAAGGAAGAACATTCCCAAATGGATAGTCTAAAGACACAATTATTGAAATTGGAAAAAGAAGAACAAATGAGGCCCAAAGTCACCAGAATGAGACATAATAAAGATTAGAGAAGAAATAAATAAAATTGAGAAGAATAAAACAATAGAAAAAAATCAATAAAACCAAGAGCAGGCTCTTTGAAAAAATAAACAAAATAGATAAACCCCTAGCGAGACTTATTAAGAGAAAAAGAGAATCTACACACATAAACAGAATCAGAAATGAGAAAGGAAAAATCATGACAGACCCCACAGAAATAGAGAGAATTATAAGAGAATACTGTGAAAATCTATATACTAACGAACTGGAAAACATAGAAGAAATGGACGACTTCTTAGAAAAATACAACCTTCCAAGACTGACCAAGCAAGAAACAGAAAACATAAACAGACCAATTACCAGCAAAGAAATTGAATCAGTAATCAAAAAACTACCTAAGAACAAAACCCCCGGGCCAGATGGATCACCTCTGAATTTTACCAGACATATAGAGAAGAAATAATACCCATCCTCCTTAAAGTTTTCCAAAAAATAGAAGAGGAGGGAATACTTCCAAATTCATTCTATGAAGCCAGCATCACTCTAATACGAAAACCTGGCAAAGACCTCACCAAAAGAGAAAATTACACACCAATATCCCTGATAAACACAGATGCACAAATACTCAAAAAATAGTAGCAAACTGAATTCAAAAATACATCAGGAAGATCATACACCATGATCAAATGGGATTCATCTCAGGGATGCAAGGATGGTACAACATTCGAAAATCCATCAACATCATCCACCACATCAACAAAAAGAAGAACAAAAACCACATGATCATCTCCATAGATGCTGAAAAAGCATTTGACAAAATTCAACATCCATTCATGAGAAAAACTCTCAACAAAATGGGTTTAGAGGGCAAGTACCTCAATATGATAAAGGCCATATATGACAAACCCACAGCTAACATCATACTTAACAACGAGAAGCAGAAAGCTTTTCATCTAAGATCGGGAACAAGACAGGGATGACCACTCTCCCCACTGTTATTCAACATAGTACTGGAGGTCCTAGCCATGGCAATCAGACAAAACAAAGACATACAAGGCATCCAGATTGGTAAAGAAGAAGTCAAATTGTCACTATTTGCAGATGACTTGATACTACTGTACATAAAAAACCTTAAAGACTCCACTCCAAAACTACTAGAACTAATATCTGAATTCAGCAAAGTTGCAGGATACAAAATTAACACACAGAAATCTGTTGTTTTCCTATACACTAACAATGAAATAACAGAAAGAGATATCAGAAAAACAATTCCATTCACAATTGCATCAAAAAGAATAAAATACCTAGGAATAAACCTAATGAAGGAAGTGAAAGACCTGTACTCAGAAAACTACAAGACACTCCTAAGAGAAATTAGAGAGGACACTAACAAATGGAAATTCATCCCATGCTCTTGGCTAGGAAGAACAAATATTGTCAAAATGGCTATACTACCCAAAGCAATCTACAGATTCAACGCAATCCCTATCAAACTACCAACAGCTTTCTTCAATGAACGGGAACAAATACTTCTAAAATTCATATGGAACCACAAAAGACCCCGAATAGCCAAAGCAATCCTGAGAAGGAGGAATAAAACGGGGAATTATGCTCCCTGACTTCAAGCTCTACTACAAAGCCACAGTAATCAAGACAATTTGGTATTCGCACAAAAAACAGACCCACAGACCAGTGGAACAGAGTAGAAAATCCAAACATTAACCCAACATATACAGTCAATTAATATTTGATAAAGGAGCCTTGGATATACAATGGGGAGATGACAGCCTCTTCAGCATCTGGTGTTGGAAAAACTGGACAGCTACATGTAAGAGAATGAAACTGGACCACTGTCCAGCCCCGTACACAAAGGTAAACTCAAGGTGGATCAAAGACCTGAATGTAAGTCATGAAACCATAAACCTCTTAGAAAAAAACATAGGCAAAAATCTCTTGGACATAAACATGACCGACTTCTTCATGAACATATCTCCCTGGGCAAGGGAAACAAAAGCAAAAATGAACAAGTGGGACTATATCAGGCTGAAAAGCTTCTGTACAGCAAAGGACACCATCAGTAGAACAAAAAGACATCCTACAGTATGGGAAAATATATTCATAAATGATGTATCTGATAAGGGGTTGACATCCAAAATATATAAAGAACTCACACACCTTAACAAACAAAAAGCAAACAATCCAATTAAGAAATGGGCAGAGGACATGAATAGACACTTCTCCAAAGAAGAAATTCAGATGGCCAACAGGCACATGAAAAGATGCTCCACATCGCTAATCATCAGAGAAATGCAGATTAAAACCACAATGAGATATCACCTCACACCAGTGAGGATGGCCAACATCCAAAACACAAACAACAACAAATGTTGGGGAGGATGTGGAGAAAAGGGAATACTCCTACACTGGTGGGAATGCAAATTAGTTCAACCATTGTGGAAAGCAGTATAGAGGTTCCTCAAAAAACTCAAAATAGAAATACCATTTGACCCAGGAGTCCCACTCCTAGGAATTTACCCTAAGAATGCAGCAGCCCAGTTTCAAAAAGACAGATGTCCTCCTATGTTTATTGAAGCACTATTTACAATAGCCAAGAAATGGAAGCAACCTAAGTGTCCATCAGTACATGAATGCATAAAGAAGTGGTATATATACACAATGGAATATTATTCAGCCATAAGAAGAAAACAAATTCTACCATTTGCGGCGGCATGGATGGAGCTGGAGGGTGTTATGCTCAGTGAAGTGGGCAAGGCAGAGAAGGACAGGTGCCAGGTGATTTCACTCATATGTGGAGTATAAAAACAAAGAAAAATCTGAAGGAAGAAAACAGCAGCAGATTCACAGAAACCAAGAATGGACTAACAGTTACGAAAGGAAAAAGGATTGGGGAAGACGGGTGGGAAGGGAGGCATAAGGGGGAAAAAGGCTATTACAATTAGCACACATAATGTAGCAGGGGTTGGGGTGGGGTGGGGTGGGGGAATATGGGGAAGACAGTATAACACAGAGAAGACAAGTAGTGATTCTATAACATCCTTCTATGGTGATGGACAGTGACTGCAATGGGGGTATGTGGTGGGGACCTGATAATAGGGGGAATCTATTAACCATAATGTTGCACATGTAGTTGTATATTAATAATAGCAAAATAAAAAATAAAAATAAAAAAATTCATCAAGCTGAACACTAAGATATCTGCATTTTATTGTATGTACCTCAAAATTAAAAACTTAAAGGAATTATATTACGAACAAGTATAAAACTTCAGTTTTTATTTCTTATCTCTATTTTTAAACAATTCTGTCAGCCAACTCAATGCTATCTACTCAAACAACAAAAATCACTATACAACCATTAGTAGAACGGCTGCTAGAAACCACAGAACAGTAACAGAATTCCAGAATAAAAGAGACCTCACTGATCTAGTCAAAACCATCATTTTACAGGTAATACCTAGAGACTGAATGACTTTTTCAAGTCTATACAGATAGCTAAAGTTAGATCAGAAACAAGCCATTTTTTTATTCCATTGCATACTCATTTTTTAACACATTTGAAAAAAACTTTATTTAAAACTAGAAAAATCAGGCTATAATCTACAACTAAAGTATTATCTGCCATTTAAATACTCTAAAATCAGCAACAGCATATAAAGCATTTAACAATGCAGTGGAATTTATTTTTCTTAACTCACATGCCTAGTCCCATGGGAAACAATTACTAATTTATCTTTTTGATGTATACAGCTTTTACAATATAGCATTTTTTCTCTCAAATTCTAACTGTAGGCAATACTAGAAATAAAGGAAAAGGACATATACACATACAGATATGCTTTTATGTACACTACTTTTTTTATATATTATTTTTTCTTTTTCTTGTCGTCATGATTCAAAGTCAACAAGAAAAAGGACTAGTATTTTTATGTCTGCCACTAATGGGTGTAAGTGGAGAATTTAATGCCATGGTGCTACCTGTGCATACCTACCTAAAAAGACACATGCGCCAGATAAGACTTTAAAAGTACTGGTTTCATAAGATTAAAACAAAATTAACTAGTTAGAGTCACTCCTCTTTTACTTCTTCTGAAGAGTCTCTTTCCTTACCTTCTCTACTTCTAATGTACATGGCCAAGGATCTTATACACTTTGAAGTTTACTAGTTACAGAATTATAAATAATGAAATTCTAATTCAAATGTTAGCTTTTGTATCATTTACAAATCATATACCTCTCTTTTGCTTTCACAAAATTGGCAGTCTTGCTTAATGCAGACCAATTAAAAGATGAGAAGTTACTATCAGGGTAAGAATCTAAAAAAATTTGCCTGAGTGCTATATATTCCTGGATGGGTCATTAAAACAGTAGTTCTCAAACTATAGTCTTGGACCATCAGCTTTGGCATCATCCACGAACTTTACAGAAATACAAACTCATGGGCCCTACTTCAGCCTAGAAAACCAGACTCGGGGCTGTTACCCCAGGAACTTTTTTTTAACCAAGGTCTCCACATGATTCTTATGTAGGTTAAGGTTGAGAACCACTTCTTTAGAGCTGGAGATTGATGCTGAAATAAATGATGAGGTCTGTTTCTATAAATAAAGTTTTACTGGAACTCAGCCATGAATATAAATTTATGTATTATTTATGGATGCTTTCATGTTACAAAGGAGGAATTGAGTAGTTGTAACAGGCACCGTATGGCCTGCAATAAAATAAAAAATAATAAACTTTTACTATTTGCCCATTTACAAAGAACATTTGCTGACTCCTACTCTAGACATGTAAAAGATTATGAAACACGTAAGAGCAATGTCTTCATATAATTTTTACTTCTAAAGTGAAAATGTTGGGATAAAAAAGCATTTATTTGTAATAGATAAGAACAAAACATAAGTTGAGAATATGACTGACACTTACATTATCCGCTGTGTTTCTGATGAAAAGTCAACATATCTTCCAAAAATAAATTTAAGGTCCTAGAATATCAATAAGAAAAAAGACAAATGAGAAAGTCCAGAAAAAAAAAGTAAAATAATAAAATCAATTTATAAATTTGAGCTTACCTTCTCTTGAACATGTTTAGCTAAATTCTTTACATAAATTCTACAGTTTGGTTCACCAGGTTCATAACTTCTGAAAACTGAAAGTGTTTCCATTTCTTATTTAAAGACAAAAAAGAACAAGGACAAAAAATTAAGATATTATTTTCATCAATTTTTCAAAGGAAAATGACATTCAACAGTTTTCCAAAGAGTAACAACATTCAAATATAAATAGCATTATGAAAATGTTAAAATAAAACAGGAGAGGTTAGGGGGGCACGGGGAGGGCTGTACAATCCAGAAAGACAAGTAGTGACTCTATAGCATCTCACTAATGGACAGTGACTGTAATGGGTTTGGTGGGGGGGACCTGATGAAGGGGGTAGTGTAATCACCATAATATTGCTCATTTAATTGTAGATTATTGATATCAAAATAAACTAAAAAAAAAAGAATGCACTAAGTGCAATGGCTCAATTGATGTTAGCCATTAAAATAAATAAATAAAATAAAATAAAACAGGAGAAATTAATGGCAATGTTACTAATGGGATAAATATATCCATTAAAAATCTGAATAATATGAAAATAAGGTTAAAATTTCAGGCTAACTAAAACTTATCCAGTAAAATATCTACTATTAAAGCTCTTTAAGATGAGTTACTTTATTAAAAAGACTGAAGCAAATTAATGTTATAAATCATTTGTAATTGCTTGAAGCCAATTTCCTGAACTATCAGACACTAACATATTCAAATCTAAAATAAAGTACTCAAACATAATAATCAAGTATTTCAGACAAACTGTGGCTTCTGAATCCCTATATAGTTAGTATTTAGTGTCAATAATCTTTTCCTGACAACTAGATGTTCTATGCAAAATGGTAGTTGGACATTTATTTTCCATAATTTGGGGAAAAATTATATGTATTAAATGTCAACTTATAACCCCTATTTTCCTAAAATGTCCTGTAACAGGAAAAATCCTTTAGAAGTAAAAATCTATCATGTTAAGATGTAAAATCCTTAAACACAGAGTTCTAAATCACCACATAATTAAAACTATTTTCTTTTAAACAAACTGCTTTGCATGCATCTCAGATCCAGTATTGTTATAGTATATCAACTGTATTTGAATATAGAATTCAAGACTATAGACCACATTGATTTAAGATGTCATACAAAAGCTTTACAAATGAAAGCAAAGCATTTTCCCAAACAAATAGACTGGTAACACTGTATTGAAAGACACTTTCCTCCCTATGAAGTACAGGTATTAAAAACCAAAAGTGATAATTAAAAACATGAATTGGAAAGATGTTTTAAAAGTATATGCCTTAATTAAGGTAAATAACATGAAGATTTGTTGTTTTGTTTCTGAAGCATCAAATGAAAAATGGAGTTAATGCTCTATTTCATGAAATTACCTTCTCTAGAAATTCTGCATTTTTCCAACTCCCTTCTAGAAATACATTCTGATGGCATTTCATCAGAGTCTTCTTTAGTCTCCTCTGTGATGTTCAAATTAGGTTTGGGGAAGATTTTTCCAAATCCTATGTTGGATACATCAGCTTCAGGAGCAGGTAGATCTAAGAGTTAACATAACATCAGCCATTAAAAATCCCTAACTACAAAACAGTTTTTGTTTTCCATTTTTAAGATATATTTTGGCACTAACTCTTTGGTGTTTCTCAATGCTTTAGAATGGAGGTAGGCAAACTTTTCCTGAGAAGATTCAAATAGTACGTATTTTATTTAGGCTTTGCAAGACATATGGTTTCTCACATGACTGTTTCAAGTCTGCCACTGTAACATGAAAACCACCACAGACAGTAAACAGCCAAATGTCATTTAGAGGGCCTGCAAAGTGGAAAGCAAATTAATCCATTTTCAACACATTTAGTTTGAGGTGCCAGGGGGCATCCCATGGAAAGGTTTAGTGGGTAGATAGGTAGAATGTGTGCTTTGGGGGACAACGATCAGTATTTTGTTTAACCTCCTCACTCTGAACTATCAATAATTGCCTGAAAAGAAACTTCTAATTCATTAACTAAATTATATAATTATCAAAGGCATCTGCTATTGGGATGGTCATTTAAGAGCATTTATACAATGCATATGAAGACTTCACAGTGCTGTACCAGAATATTATGAAACTTTTGTGACATTCTCAACAATAATTGAAAGATCAGAATCAGCACACTATGTTGAAAAAATTGTAAAATAAGACATTTCCATTTGATACTAAAAAAAAAACAAGCCAATACTAATCTTGCTCCTTTAACAAGAAAACAAGTGTTTGCGCAGGTAATGAATCAGTCCTTCAATTAGGAAAATTCAAACGTATTGCAAATTTTTAATTTAGATAAGAATATAATGGATTTAATTCAGAAAGCACGAATTTTAGTTTCAGCCAAAATTAAACTCGCTTGGAGAAGAGTGTAGGGAAGTACAGGATTAAACGTCCATTAGAAAAATTATAGTCATACTACCTAAAAAACAAAAACACTATAAAAAGCTGTGAAAATGATGCAAAGAACATGTTACATTTAGGATTAAAGAGGCTTCTCCATCCATAATGTGGAAAAAGTGTTGTACAAAAAGACTTCCTATAGTAAGCATCAAAAGAAAAAATCTTAAAACTGCCTCTACAGTACTTCAGTATTATTACTTGACACTAATATAGAATGAGATGACTATCCCCCTCTCATACAGGTATAAGCCCTTAAGTAAACAGCTTTAAAAAATAAAAATCTGTGTCAAAAAGTAATTACACAATAAAAGAAAAAAATACAAGAAAACTTTGAAATACAAAGGAGCTATCTGAAAAGACAATGTACTCAGTAACCATTAAACAAACATGAATTCAGCTAGTTTTTCCACTCACTACATTTGCAATACTTACTAGAACTCTATCCAAATTCACATAAGTGTTCAAAGATAAATTTTCAAAAATGTATGTTCCAGTATTTTCTGTAATAGTAAAAATATGGAAAACTCACTTCTATCAACAGAACATGATGAAATAATGACTGCTATAACTATACTATGGAATATTATATAGCCATAAAAAAGTAAGCTATATTTTTGCGTTCTGACATAGTAAGCTACTCCCACAAGATTTTAAACTTCAAAACATCAGAGAACATGTCTAAGTTGTCCTCGGGGCACATATCTATGCTTTCAATAACTTGTTACTGGGTCAATGACAAACACTATATAAAACATGATTACCATGCAAAAAAATTAGAGAAAATAAACACATGCACAGGATAATGTCTGGAAGGATATCTTTATAGCAAATTATTAACAGTGGATATCTCTAAGTGGTGAGACACAGGGGACAGTGAGTTGTTTTTTTTTTTAGTCTTTTTTTTTTATTTTACACTCTTATGAAGGTTTCACATGAAAAACAATGTGGTTACTACATTTACCCACATTGTCAAGTCCCCACTCATACCCCAAGGGACAGTGAGGTTTTAAGTGTTAATTTTTTAAATGTTACTTTATGTGTTCCTGTTTGATTACATTTTCTGTAAGCTTGTATTATTTCCAAAATTATAAAATTGAAAGAAAAAAAGAATGCCATAGCACTATCAAAACAATGCCAAAAGTAGAAAGAAAAAAGTATCTATACTCCATAAATTATCTTTAAACTTAAGAACAGTATCTTGGTAAACAATCTCCCATGTTGTTTGGATTAAAAAAAAAATTCATATGAAATTTACAACTCACAAGATAGTGATATTGTTTGTTTCCTAACCAATAACACAATTATATCAACAAAACCACAAACATCTCATTTAACAAGCAACAAAATAATACAAGAAACCTACTTTAGTGTAAACATCAGCAACTAGACTAAATTTCACTCTAGTGTCCATTACTTGCAAAAGGCAACAATGAAAATATCATTAAGCACCAATTCTAATTACATAAAAAAGTTCAAAATGGATAGTACTCCATGATACTGAGGCAGACCTAATTGCGTATTTTAAATATAGTTCATGAATACTGAAATACAGAACTACATAAACTTTAAATCTAACACAAAAAGCAAATTGAAGAGAATTTTTGCATAGTATATTTAAAAACAAAAAATATGCTTACCACAATTTTGTTCCTTTTCTAAATCTTTCCTAAATGCAGTTGTCATGTCAGTAGATATATGGAATTCAATTTTTTTATTACCTACAGGTTGTAGTTGGTCAAATACATCTGAAGGTAACAGTACTGGATGTAAATTGCTGTTTATAAACAATGACAGGATTACTTTGTAATTGCAAAAAAAAAAAAGATAAAACAAGTAAAATATTATTTCATATTTACTTTAAATTTTAAAAGATAATACTGATAAATCACTCATAATACTATAGGCACTGCACAAAGTAAATTTACATTTAATACTTCAACAAGCCCTAAAAATGTCCTAACATGGGTACTATTAAATTCCTAGCTTAGGTAGATAAAGAGATTGAGATTAAGAGATGTTAAGAAATTGCAATCATTCAGTAAATGACAGTCAGAGAGTACATGGGGACTACTCATTCGAAATTCAGGATACTTACCAAAATGCAAAAAAGTTCATTCTATGTTTAATATGAGCATTTTTATACACTATATTCTATATCACTATATAATAATGATATGCTTTCCAATACTGTAGCCACTAGCCAAATAAGCACTTGAAATGTTGATGTCCAAATTAAAAAACACAGCAGACTTTAACAACTTTGTACAAAAAAAAATCTCAGTAAATTTTTATACTAATTCTATGCTGAAATACAATTCAGATATAATAGGTTAAGTAAATAATTTCATCTGTTTCTTTTTACTCTTTTCATTGGCTTTTAAAATTTAATTTGGTTCATATATTTATTTTTAATTGTTTAATGCTGTTACAGAAATTGCAAGCATGGGACTGTGGTATCAAGACAAACATAGATAGGGAACAAACATTATTTACAATTAACATGAACTAAATACACACAGATTAAACACTCATTCCTTTAAAATTGGAAAAAAGATAATTTTAACTCCTTTCTCAATTTACTTAACAGCTAAAAGGAAATTTACATTGTAGAAAAGCTTAATGAAATTAAAATTGCAATTTGTGGGGATTTTCTTTGATTAAGGTAATACATAAAGTACCATGGCAAATGGGCAAAAATTTCTGCTGTAATTTTTAAATGATGTAAGTCAAGCAAATAGACAAAGTACACACAGAACCCTTCTTCATAATCAAGAAAAAAAAAATACCTGTGTGAAGCAGATGGTGTGTTCAACATATCCTTTATTTTTTGCTTTTTTCTCACATGGTGCTGCTTTAATGTTTTTGGTCTTTTAGGCTGAAGATTTGCTAGTTCCATCAGTTTGGTCATTCTACATTAGGGAAAGGTAAAGTAAAAAAGATTTCCTTATGTAGAAGCTGGCTATTTACCACTGTTTCTGTTAAGCTTGAGTGTCTATTTGTGCCTATAAGAAGTTATAAAATTATTTTTCCAGCCTAAGTATAACTTCTAAGCCATTAAGATTATCAATTTGACAAAAGCTCAAGTTATAATTCTCCTTACTCAACTTTCATCTTATTTTGAAGGAATTGGGAATTTACCTAATTGCAATTTATCTTTTAAAGATATGTTTTATTATAAAAAGTATTAGTTGAATGTTGGGGGGGCGCGGGGAGGGCTGTACAACTCAGAGAAGACAAGTAGTGATTCTATAGCATCTCACTACGCTGATGGACAGTGACTGTAATGGAGTTGGTGGGGGGGACCTGATGAAGGGGGTAGTTTAATAACCATAATATTGCACATTTAATTGTAGATTAAAGATAGCAAAATAAATTATTAAAAAAATTATGGGAAAAGGCTGATATAATTTTAGAGAGATAGTTCTCTCTAAAAATCATGAGAAGTCTAAAATTTATACAAGAAAAGATTGATAACCTGATCAAGTGGGGAGTAGAAAAAAAAAAAGAAAAAAATATATTAGTTGACCAAATATATGACTGGACTTGAGGCCAAAAATCTGAACAGGACACACTAATATAAGTAATTTATTGCCCTTTTCTTGGCAGATACTCAAAAGACCTTGCAAACACAGAAAAATTATGATTCATACTCTAATTATTAGAGAACCTGGACTGAAGTACTTTTACTTAAAAGCGTTGCTGCAAATGAATCACATAAACAAGATAACTTACTTGACAATAAAGTTTTCAAATACTGTAACTCTGAAATAGCTTATAAGTAACAATCAAGGTGTGACAATTGATACCGTGTACATACCTTATCTCCATCATGACTAATATTTAGACTAGATCTAGCCTAGGCACTTTTGTATCTTCCATAGGATCAGAGCAGAACCTCAATACACTAAATAGACACAGCTCTACTTCTCCAGATTTATATTTGGGAAATTTAAAAGCAAAATAAACATATATACAATAAAATGTAGGGAAGGAGAAGAGTGTGGTTAAAATAAGTTTTAAAACTTTTATCCCTAAGCAAGGAAAAATGTAAACATACATTGTAAATTTTTAAAGCCTCTGAATAACCATGTTTTACCAAAAATTGTATGAATAAATCCAGTTACACAAAACATGCACCTTTATTCATAAACTGCTCACCTACAGAACACTAAAGCTCTACAAAAAGTGCCAGAAATATATTAGGCAGTCAATCAATAAATAGTTTCTGAATAAATAGTACCATTTTCTTTTTTTAAAACACTTCCAGAAGATGACAGAGAAGCATGAAGCCAGAGATTATTTCATGTAAAGGCTTTGCTCTCATGACTCTAGAGGAATTATTTGCAGAATTCCTCACTACATCCCTAAATGGAAATCTAAATAAATAAAACGAAAAACAAACAGAAAAGGTTTGGCCAGTCTACTGAAAGCATTTGTAATTACTACCATTATTTTCATAAAGAAAGTAAAATTTGCAGAGTTTAAGAATTAACCCAGTGCAGCACTCTACACTGTTCTTCACATAGCAACAAGTTTTACACAAGACCTGCCAGCCTTCCTAAATGTCTCAAATCAAGACTGATACCCATTCCTGTATCTCACCAGTTCTGTGCATAGTTAAGATTCACACCCTTTGCCCAGACTGGTCTTCTAGGCTCAGGGTTGAAAAATTACAGCCCATGGACCAAATCCAGACATATTTTGTTGTTATTGTTAAATAGAAAGCTTTTTTGGAACACAACCACATCCACTCATTTAGGAACTGTCTATGGCTGCTTTCCCACTAAACTGAAACTCCTTGTCCCTATACTGAAAATGTTTACAATTACAATTCCTGTTCTAGGCTATGCTGTGGATTATACGCCTGACGTTAACAATTTACTGCTCTTAAACTGAAGGAACAAAACAGCAGCAGACTCACAGACTCCTAGAAGGGACTACAGGTTACCAAAGGGAAGGAGTTGGTAGGGGAGATGGACAGGGAGGGAGAAGGGGATTGAGGGGCATTATGATTGGCACACATGGTGTGTGTGGGGGTAACAGGGAAGACAGTGTACCACAGAAAAGACAAGTAGTGACTCTGTGGCATCTTGCTACGCTGATGGACAGTGATTGTGGTGGGCTGTGTACGGGGGACTTGATAATATGGGTGGATGTAGTAACCACCATGTTGCTCATGTGAAACCATCCTAAGATTGTTTATCAATGATACCTTAATAAAAAAAAATGTACTGCTCTTCACCAAAATCTTAAAATAAATCATCAAGAACTACCACTAAAAATAAAAATTCATCTGCAGTACTTACTATGAATACTTTTGTATAAAATCCTACAAAATTGCTCTAGAAATTATTCTGAGGTAACTACAGTTCAGGGGACTAAGATGAAAAATCATGAAAATAATCTATTCTTGTCCTTATAATTTGAGTTATGTTTTATAAAATCTCCACAAAATAATTAGTGAATAACGAATAATTGCTCCCAGAGAAAATTAAGGATTCAGTTCCTGCAAGCTCACATTTCATCAATTGATCAATACAAATCTTGTTTTATGTGTGTTTCTATTTAA
>JAVSCE010013509.1:0-33520 GCA_032199065.1 Smutsia gigantea
GAAAGAAGCAATGGATATTAGAGGAAGAATTTCTATACCAGAATTACCCAGATGAGTTGGTGAGTGCCAGGCAAGAGGAAGCCAGGGGAAATTACATTCTAAATGGTCAATTTAGAAGTTAGACACTTAAAATATTTTCAAAAATGTCTTCTTAGTGACACGTGCTTTGGCAATATAGAAAGGATACATATATAATAAAATTAGAAGAGGAAAGGGCCATGCCTGAGAAGGAACATAAGCTGATTTTCTGATTGTTCAGGCTAGGGGTCCAAGTCAAATAATACAGGCATTCGTATGTTTAATATCATAAAGATAACAACTAAGAAAGGTAATAAAGTCTACTGAAATTTGTTTCCTGAGGAGAGAGGAAACACTAATTTCACTGTTACATGTAGTTGAGTATTACTTGATACTATCTAAGCAAGTAAATAATTAATGGAATTACAAATTCATACAAGCTTAACTACTATACAAAATTACATCTTTCCTAATTTTACAAGATTGTATTTGTTTGTACCTAAAAACAATGAAAAAAACCCTTTAATGTGCCTAAGGAACATTTGGAAACAAGTTAAACTATATATATCAATGTAAAAGGAAACTCTTAACAAATCCTAGAAAGTAGAAATATGACAGTCACAGTCTGATAAAACTAGAAATTGGTAATAAAATTGTCAAACACACAAGACAAGCTGATTCCTTTTTTTTGTATTCTTGACCATTTTCTCTTTGTAAACTTAGTAGTATTCTCATAGCCTAACTTTCCACTGACATCAGTAAGAGCCATGTTCTTTCACAACTTTATTTTTTTTTCAATTCCTAATTGTAGTTAGTGAGGCTTTTTGTTGGTGGTGATACTGGTGATGGTATTTTTGTTTTGCCTAGAACATCTCCTCTTTTAGTAGCCTGACAGATAAATCTATGCTCCCCCTATTACTTATCTCATGAAATTTAAATTACATGCCTTTAATTGACTACCACATTATGGCCTCATCTGGCTGCCCTGATTTTATTTTTCTGTTGCCCATATTCATGTTAAACATTATTTGAGCCACTCTCCTCGAATGTCACTTAGGCACATCATATTCCTTCCTATGTCACATCTTTCTTCATTGTGTACTTTCCCTGAGTTACTAAATGAATTAATTAATGAAAAATGCTCAGAACATTACTTAGTATATATAATAAAATATTATTTTTACTGTTACTATATTGCCTATCTTATAGTGTAGGTTAAGTCTGTCCTCTTCCAAGTAGCAGCCATTGAATGTTTGGGAATATAATCTCTTTTTTCACTCAAACTCAGAATGAATGGGTCTTTGACCAGAAACTAAGCCAAAGCCTTATAACTGTTACCTAATAGTATCTAGCTTTCTTCATACCTGGCTTGTCTAACAAAGAAAATGTCCACTGCATTATACTGTTTACTCCTTCTTACTTTGATAAATAAAGTAGATATTTGATAAACATATGTTGTTTGGAAGCAGATAAAGGAAAAATTTCATATTCTGAAAACATAATAAAGAAACTCTTTCTGACTACATGCTCAGGTCATGAACCTGTTAGATTCATCAGGTATAAAATGGCAGTGTTTATTTGTATTTGAAATGCTGGTACATATAGCTTGTTGAGGTCTATTAACTAAAATCACTCAAGTTCAAAGGTAATTGGAGACAATGGTATCTGCTGTTAGCATTGGTTACAATTAGATCAAAGATTGGCAAACTATGACGTGTTTTTGTGAACACAGGTTTTTTGTTTTGTTTTGTTTTGTTGCAGCACAGCCGTGTCCTATTTACATGTGGTCTTTGGCTGATTTCATGCTCTAATAGCAGAGTGCAATACTGTGACAGACAATATAGCCTGCAAAACCTAAAATTTGTACTATTTTGCCCTTTAAGGAAATTTGCCATCCCCTGGATTGAAGAGTGAGTGTAAAACTGCATAAAGCATTTTCAATTCAGCATTTAGTTAAGAAAAATTTGTCATATTCTCTTAAATCTAAGAAGGCATAGTTTGCAACAGGACCATTAGATGAACCTCTAAGGAAAAAATAGTCTGCCTATTATACTGCAACTTGCTGATCACAGGTTTGTGATCATTTATAAGATGCACACTGATTTTAGAATATTAAGTACATGTATCTAACAGTGGATGAAATACAGTTATGTTACAAAGCATTGCTATCTAAAGTTGTGTTAGAATAGCATGTCTGGTCAGGAACTACGTTTAGATTCAGAATAAATATAACTTTCAAAATTTTTCAAAGTAAGAAGATTTGAAAAGACATTCTTGAAATGTAGAATAATAGTATCATTATGTCATTTTTCCAGATGTTAAATAAAGCCAAGGCTGGAATGAAGGCTAAGTGTGAGAACACATTTTCAGCTTGTTAAGGATGAGGAATTTAAAGAGACCAAGAATTTACTAGACTGATGCACAGAATATTGATGTGGAGTTGGAGAACGGTAGCTTGAAAATCTGATAGCCTTCAGATGGTATGTTTTTGTTTTGATATATGTAGCTCTAACTGATGATTTTTAGCTTCTTAGCCTTCATTTTTTTTAAATAAATTATTCTGTTGAAAGAAGCAGTTTAGTTTGGTATGATACCACTTCATTTTTTTCGTTTATTGCTGTGCTTTTGGTGTCATATCCAAATAATGACCTGTAACAGTTTTCTGTGTGGTACTTGGGTCAGGTCAGTGGCGTTTTAGCTTGGGATAGATTTTGTTGTACTGGGTAACAAATATGGACAAGACTAAATAGTAAATAAACATAATGTTACTCATTTTGGGGGATTGGGTTGAAAAATATGATTCTTAAATACTAATAGAAACAGAAACCTGAAACATGGAAATGTAATGTGAAATGTAAAGCACAATTAAGCATTATGATATAGACAGGCTGTTTTGAAGGAAATAGTGAACATACATGTCATTGTCACAGTAGGTTCACCTGTTGGCCAGCTATGATAGAGCAATAGTGAGGTGTCAAAACGAAAACAGAGCAATTTGTCAGGTCCAGATCACCAGGGCATCTTATATCCTGTGATTATTTTATACTTTCTTTTGGATGTTGGTATTCCCACGAATTACAGGAAGAAAGGAAATTAGCAAGCAAGCTAATGACTCCTCCCATAAACACGTCAATAAATGCATTCAGAAATTTACTTTGACATTAATCTGAAGAATAGAAATAAGAAACAATGGAAAGCAGGAAAACTATAAGCATGTTACTAAAACAATATAGGGTTAAGGATATTATATCTATCGTCCATGTCCTCAATTTTTTACTAATTAAAAATTTTTTTTTACTTTGGTATCATTAATATTCAATGACATAAGCAACATTGTGGTTACTAGATTCTCCCCATTATCAAGTTCCCATCATATACCCCATTGCAGTCACTGTCCATCAGCATAGTGAGATGCTATAGAATCACTACTTGTCTTCTCTGTGTTGTACTGCCTTCCCCGTGCCCCCCCCCACCTACATTAAGTGTGCTAATCGTAAGGCCCCTTTTTCCCCCTTACTCCTCCCTTCCCACCCATCCTCCCCAGTCCCTTTCCCTTAGGTAACTGTTAGTCCATTCTTGGGTTCTGTGAGTCTGCTGCTGTTTTGTTCCTTCAGTTTTTTCTTTGTTTTTATGTCCCACAGATGAGTGATATCATTTGATATTTGTCTTTTTCTGCCTGGCTTATTTCACTGAGCATAATACCCTCTAGCTCCATCCATGTTGTTGCAAATGGTAGGATTTGTTTTCTTCTTATGGCTAAATAATATTCCATTGTGTATATGGACCACATCTTCTTTATCCATTCATCTACTGATGGACACTTAGGTTGCTTCCATTTCTTGGCTATTGTAAATAGTGCTGCAATAAACATAGGGGTACATCTGTCTTTTTCAAATTGGGCTGCTGCATTCTTAGGGTAAATTCCTAGGAGTGGAATTCCTGGGTCAAATGGTATTTCTATTTTTAGTTTCTTGATGAACCTCCATACTGCTCTCCACAATGGTTGAACTAATTTACATTCCCACCAGCAGTGTAGGAGGAACCCCTTTCTCCACATCCTCGCCAACATTTGTGGTTGTTTGTCTTTTCGATGTTGGCCATCCTAACAGGTGTGAGGTGATATCTCATTGTGGTTTTAATTTACATTTCTCTGATGATTAGCGATGTGGAGCATCTTTTCATGTGTCTGTTGGCCATCTGAATTTCTTCTTTGGAGAAGTGTCTGTTCAGATCCTCTGCCCATTTTTTAATTGGCTTATTTGCTTTTTGTTTGTTGAGGTGCATGAGCTCTTTGTATATTTTGGATGTCAACCCCTTATCGAATATGTGATTTATGAATATATTCTCCCATACTGTAGGATGTTTTTTTTGTTCTACTGATGGTGTCCTTTGCTGTACAGATGCTTTTTAGTTTTATATAGTCCCACTTGTTCATTTTTGCTTTTGTTTCCCTTGCCCATGGAAATACGTTCATGAAGAAGTTGTTCATGTATATATTCAAGAGAGTTTTGTCTATGTTTTCTTCTAAGAATGTTTTGGTTTCATGACTTATATTCAGGTCTTTGATCCATTTTGAGTTTACTTTTGTGTACGGGGTTAGACATTAATCCAGTTTCATTCTCTTACATGTAGCTGTCCAGTTTTGCCAACACCAGCTGCTGAAGAGGCTGTCATTTCCCCATCGTATATCCATGGCTCCTTTATCATACATTAATTGACCGTATGTTCTTGGGTTAATATCGGGACTCTCAGTCCTGTTCCACTGGTCTATGGGTCTGTTCTTGTGCCAGTACCAAATTGTCTTGATTACTGTGGCTTTGTAGTAGAGCTTGAAGTTGGGAAGTGAAATCCCTCCTGCTTTATTCTTCCTTCTCAGGATTGCTTTGGCTATTCGGGGTCTTTTGTGGTTCCATGTGAATTTTAGAACTATTTGTTCCAATTCATTGAAGAATGCCGTCAGTGTTTTGATAGGGATATTGTATTGAATCTGTAGATTGCTTTAGGCAGGATAGCCATTTTGACAATATTAATTCAATTCTAGCCAACAGTGTGGGATTAGTTTCCATTTATTAGTGTCCTCTTTAATTTCTCTTAAGAGTATCTTGTAGCTTTCAGAGTATAGGTCTTTCACTTCCTTGGTTAGGTTTATTCCTAGGTATTTTATTCTTTTTGATGCAGTTGTGAATGGAATTGTTTTCCTGATTTCTCTTTCTGTTAGCTGGTCATTAGTGTATAAGAAAACAACAGATTTCTGTGTATTAATTTTGTATCCTGCAACTTTGCTGAATTCAGATATCAGTTCTAGTAGTTTTGGAGTGGATTATTTCAGGTTTTTTATATACAATATCATGTCGTCTGCAAACAGTGACAGTTTGACTTTTATATCTTTGTATTGTGTGATTCCCATGGCTAGGACCTCCAGTACTATGTTGAAAAATTATAAGGAGGGAGAGTGGGTATTTTTGTCTTGTTTCCAATCTTAGAGGAAAAGCTTTCTGCTTCTCGCTGTTAAGTATGATATTGGCTGTGGGTTTCTCACATATGGCCTTAATTATGTTGAGGTACTTGCCCTCTATATCCATTTTGCTGAGAGTTTTTATTATGAATGGATGTTGAATTTTGTTGAATGCTTTTTCAGCATCTATGGAAATGATCATGTGGTTTTTGTCCTTCTTTTTGTTGATGTGGTGGATGATGATGGATTTTTGAATGTTGTACCATCCTTGCATCCCTGGGATGAATCCCACTTGATCATGGTGTATGATCCTCTTGATGTATTTTTGAATTCAGTTTGCTAATATTTTGTTGAGTATTTTTGCATCTATGTTCATCAGGGATATTGCTCTGTAGTTTTCTTTTTTGTGGTGTTGTTTTGTTATTAGAGTGATGCTGGCTTCATAGAATGAGTTTGGGAGTATTCCCACCTCTTCTATTTTTTGGAAAACTTTAAGGAGAATGCATATTTTGTCTTTTCTAAATGTCTGATAAAATTCAGCGGTGAGTCCATCTGGTCCAGGGATTTTGTTCTTGTGTATTTTTTTGGTTACCAATTCAATTTCATTGCTGGTAATTGGTCTGTTTAGATTTTTCTGTTTCTCCCTATGTCAGAGTCAGTCTTGGAAGGTTGTATTTTTCTAGAAAGTTGTCCATTTCTTGTAGGTTATCCAGTTTGTTAGCATATAGTATTTTATAGTATTCGCTAATGATTCTTTGTATTTCTGTGGTGTCCATAGTGATTTTTCCTTTCTCATTTCTGATTCTGTTTATGTGTGTAGATTCTCTTTTTCTCTTAATAAGTCTGGCTACAGGTTTATCTGTTATTTAGTTTCTCGAAGAACCAGCTCCTGGTTTAATTAATTTTTCTATTGTTTTATTCTTCTCCATTTTCTTTCTTTCTTCTCTGATCTTTATTACGTCCCTCCGTCTGCTGACTCTGGGCCTCATTTGTTCTTCTTTTTCCAGTTTCAGTAATTGTGAATTTAGACTGTTCTTTGGGGATTGTTCTTCCTTCTTTTAATAGGCATGAATTGCTACATACTTTCCTTTTAGAACTGCCTTAGTTGCCTCCCACAGAAGTTGGGGCATTGTGCTGTTGCTGTCATTTGTCTCCATATATTGCTTGATCTCTGTTTTAATTTGGTCCTTGATCCATTGATTATTTACGAGCATATTGTTAAGCCTCCATGTGTTTGTGAGCCTTTTTGTTTTCTTTGTAAAATGTATTTCTAGTTTTATACCCTTGTTATCTGAGAAATTGGTTTGTAGAATTTCAATCTTTTTTAATTTACTGAGGCTCTTTTTGTGGCCTAATATGTGGTCTATTCTGTAAAATATTCCATGTGCACTTGAAAAGAATGTATATCCTGCTGCTTTTGGGTGTAGAGTTCTGTAGATGTCTGTTAGGTTCATCTCTTCTAATGTGTTGTTCAATGCCTCTGTCTCCTTACTTATCTTCTTTCTTTTTGATCTGTCCTTTGATCTGAGTGGTGTGTTGAAGTCTCCTAAAATGAATGCATTGCATTCTATTTCCTCCTTTAATTCTGTTAGTAATTGTTTCACACATGTAGGTGATTCTGTGTTGGGTGCATAGATATATTTATAATAGTTATATCCTCTTGTTGGACTTACCCCTTTATCATTATGTAATGTCCTTCTTTGTTTTTCATTATGCAATGTTCTTCTTCGTTTGTTACTTTCTTTGTTTTGAAGTCTATTTTGTCTGATACAAGCACTGGAACACCTGCTTTTTTCTCCCTACTGTTTGCATGAAATATCTTTTTCCATCCCTTCACTTTTAGTCTGTGTATGTCTTTGGGTTTGAAGTGAGTCTCTTGTAGGTAGCATATAGATGGGTCTTGCTTTTTTATTCATTCTATAACTCTGTATCTTTTGACTGGTGCATTCAGTTCATTTCAATTTAGGGTCATTATCAATAGATATGTACTCATTGCCATTGAAGGCTTTGAATCCGTGGTTACCACATATTCAAGGGCAGCTTCTTTACTATCTATCCAACTAACTGAATTCACTTATTATGCTATTGTAAACACAGTTTGATGATTCTTTATTTCTCTCCCTTCTTTTTCTTCCTCCTCCACTCTTTATATGTTAGGTGTTTTATTCTGTACTCTTTATATAGCCCTTGACTGATTTGTGGATAGCTGATTTTATTTTGCATTTAGTTAGTATTTGGTTGGTCTACTTTCTTTTCTGTGGTTTTATATTCTCTGATGACAGCTATTTGGCTTTAGGCATACTTCCATCTAGAGCAATCCGTTTAACATACATTGTAGAGATGGTTTATGGGAGGTAAATTCCCTCAATTTTTGCTTATCAGGGAATTGTTTAATCCCTCCTTCAAATTTAAATGATAATCTTGCTGGATACAGTATTCTTGGTTCGAGGCCCTCTGTTTCATTGCATTGAATATATCATGCCATTCTCTTCTGGCCTGTAAGGTTTCTGCTGAGAAGTCTGATGATAGCCTGATGGGTTTTCCTTTGTAAGTGATATTTTTTCTCCTCTCGCTGCCTTTAATATTCTTTCCTTGTCTTTGATCTTTGTCATTTTAATTATTATATGTCTTGGTGTTGTCCTCCTTGGGTCCCTTGTGTTTGGAGATCTGTGGACTTCCATGATCTGAGAGACTATTTCCTTCCCCAGATTGGAGAAATTTTCAGCAATTATTTCTTCAAAGACACTTTCTATTCCTTTTTCTCTCTTCTTCTTCTTCTGGTCCCCTATAATGTGAATATTGTTCCGTTTGGATTGGTCACACAGTTCTCTTAATATTCTTTCATTCCTAGAGATCCTTTTATCTCTGTCTTCCTCAGCTTCTCTATATTCCTGTTCTCTGATTTCTATTCTATTAACAGTCTTTTGCACCTCATCCAGTCTGCTCTTAATTCCTTCCATTGTTTGTTTCATTTCTGTTTACTCCCTGCTGAATTCATCCCTTAGTTCTTGAATATTTCTCTGTAGGTCCATCAGCATGCTTATGACTTTTATTTTGAATTCTTTTTCAGGAAGATTGGTGATCTCAGTGTCAGCAAGCCCTCTCTGTGGTGTTTGAGGGATTTTGGACTGAACAAGGTTCTTCTACCTTTTCATGTCAATGGCAGTGGTTGCCAGCGAGTGACATGTGTGTCAGCTGGGAGAACAAAATCCCTTCCTGCTTGCTGGTCGCCTTGCCTGTCTCCGCTGTCTGTGCCATATATCCACACACGGAGCAGCCTCTGGGTTAATCCCCTGAGCTGCCGTGGGCAGGGCAGCCCTCAGGATGGCCGAGGGAACTGGCAGGGGGTGCAGGTGGGCAGCGTGTGTTCTGCTGCAAGAGCAGAGCCCCTTCGTGCCTTCTGGACTCTGCGCCCATCTCCACTGTCTGTGCCAGTCAACCGTGCCCAGGGAGCAACCTCTGAATGAATCCCTTGAGCTGCCATGGGTACGGCAGCCCTCGGGATGGCCTAGGGCCCTGATGGGGGCTGCAGGCAAGCGGCATGTGTTCCGCCGTGAGAACAAAGATCCTTTGTGCTTCCCAGACTCTGCTCCAGTCTCCGCTGTCTGTGTTGGTCACCTGCGCACAGGGATCAGCCTCTGGGACTGGGCCAGTTTGCCGTGCACCTCTGTGCTAAGCTCTGTGGTTGGTGTAGTAGGGCCTGCTTCCCGGCTGTTCCGCGGCAATGGTGGGTCAGCTGGTTTGCTTGCAGTGCCAGCACTGGGGAGGAGCGGCAGGCTGCTCTTCACCACAAGGGGTTTGGAGCTGCATTGCCACCAGGGGTTAGGGTGCATGAAGTTCCTTAAAGTTCCCAGCCTGCTGGGATGAGTATGCCAGGATGATTTTGTCCACCTGCTAATCCCTTGTCCCTTTAAGACTTTTAAAGCACTTGCTTTTCTTTTGTCCCAGGACAGCCAGCTGTGGGACCCTGTTCGCAGTTTCAATCTTGGACCTTGTTTTTCTGCTCCTCCAATATCCTGTGCACCGTGCAATGTGTGTCTGTGCTCCTGGGGCAGACCACCAGAGCTGGTTATTTAGCAGTCCTGTACTTCCACTCCCTCCCCACTCTGATTCCCTTCCTCCTGCCGGTGAGCTGGGGTCAGGGAAGTGCTTGGGTTCCGCAGGTCATGGCCTTGTATCTTACCCTTTTCATGTTGGTCTATCGCAGATGTAGCCTGTCTTGTGTACTGTATCTCCAGTTACTCTTTTAGGAATAGTTTTATTCTCTGTATTTTCAAAATATATATGGTTTTGGGAGGACATTTCCACCACCCCACTCATGCCGCCATCTTGAGAATCTCCTCCTCAGTTTTTCATATTTTCTCCACAAGCATCTTTGTCTACTGGTTTTCTTTGCACTCTGATACTCTTCATTTGCTCACTTGGACCCATCCTATTCTGTGTGATTGTCCTCCAGCCGAATCTACCACTCCTGTAAAATCTTCCATCCTCTATTTACTTTTTCTCAAATTCATATCTTCAACTCTGACCATTTTGAAAGTTTTATTTATAAAGTGCTGAATAATTACATGTCTGTTTATTAATAGTTTTTCTCCATTTTTCCACATTTTTTTCTCACCCAAAGTAGGTAAGGAAAAGGCACTTTGATCATGAGAAGCTACTGAAACTTAAAGTTAAATCTATAAGAGGACACTTGTGTCTCAGTCCAATTTTGTTAGAAATGTGTTAAAATTTAAGTGTGAAGTCCAGATTCTATGTGAGCCGAGAACTATCTGCATTTGTATATAGTGTGGTAGAATGCCACATTTTCCTTCCTTGAAGTATGCAACATGGCATAGTTTTCTCAGACAAGCTGTTAAATCTCTGCCACTTATTATTTGTGTGATCTAGGTAGTCATTTCGTCTCTCTGTGGCTCAATTTCCTCATCTGCAAAACAGAGATAATGTTACCTTCCTCACAATTACTGAACTTGGACTTTTCTGTTATTAGAGATAAGGGCATTTACGATCAGAACTTGAATATTAGAAATGAAATTGTCAATCAGTCCATTGTATGAAAGGAATTTCAGCTTCATGATTTGATACAAGAAAATTCTTCTTAGAACTTAGTATTTTATTGGGTTTGTCTTCCTCTAAAACATATGAAACAAATGTGTTTAAGTTAAACTGAATAATATAATTTATTAGATGTTAGATTAGACTGTTGGCCCCTCCTTATTGTTGCTTGATTAAATATGGTGTGACGTGAAGATCCAACTTTGTATTTTTCCAAATGAATAGCCAGTTGGTCTTTCACCACCTGGTCACAGCCCTACTCCAGTAAACACACCACAGGTTTTTGGAAACACACACATTCTCCACTGGAAATGAAGTTCTTCATGTGCAGAAGATCCCAAAGACAGCCAAGGAGGGAGAAGGTTGTGGTCACACCAGCAGAGGAAAGTGGGCACAAAGGCCACAGCACTGTAGCCACCGGCCAAGAATGTGCCCCAGTGGTTGTGCATGAATAACAGTCCTAAACCAGGCCAAACAGAGCCCACAGGACAAGCCATGGGGATTTTAATATGCCCTCAGCGAGACCCAGCACAGGCTCAGGAGGAAATGTGACCCAAGTGACATGCATAGACACCCCAGTTACTGCAGAAAAATGCACTTTTCAAGTGCCCAAGCTAATCATGACTAGTCATATGCTGGGCCAGAAGGCAGGGGTCAGATCATTTCAAAAGACTGAAATCCCACAGACTAGGACCTCTAGCCACAGAAGAATCAAGCTGGAAATAAGGAACGAACAAACTACACTAATAATAAACCCATGGGGTCAAAGAAAAAGGTCAAGGGAAATCTGAAAACATTTTCATGCAAGTAATCATTACAAGCCCACCAGGTGACTCATGGTGGCCGCTGGTGTGGATGTTGGCCATGTCCACGCTGGCCACCCCTGTCCACGGGGAGGTAGGGTCTCAAGAAGCAAGGAGAAGGTGACCAGTGTGCAGGTAAAGGCCACAGAGCATGCAGATGCACCACATCAGGAGGCGCCCTGATGTGCCATACATTCCTGAGAGTCCCCATGGAGATGTCTGAGAGGTCCCAGCAGGACGTGTCTGCCTGAGCTGACCACAGCTGACATCGTACTTGATGGTGAGAAACCGGACTCTCTCCCCTGAAACCGGACCAGAGCACTTCTTTCTAACAGAGTGCTGGGCGTTCAAGCCAGGCAAAAAAACGAAATAAAACATCTAGATTGGAAAGTAAAGCTAAGCTCACCTACTTGCAAACGTCATGGTCTCATGTACAGAAAGTCCTAAGAAATCCATGTAAAACTATTTTAATAAACACATTTTGCAAGGCTGCAGGATACAAAATCAATACACAAACATTTACCATATTTCTATACACTGGCAACAACAATCACAAAATGAAATTAAGAAAGCAGCTCTATTTACAATAGCAGAAAAAAGAATATGAATAAATAAATACTTAAGAATAAATTTTACAAAGGAAATGTCAAACTTACACTCTTAAAACCACAAAAAGTGAACAAATTAAAGGCCTAAATCAATGGAAAAACATTCCATGTTGAGGAATCAGAAGACTTCATCCTTCTAAGCTGGCAGCACTCCCCAAACTGACCCACAGAGTCAGTGCAGCCCTGTCAGAACCCAGTTGCTGTGCAGAAACTGACAAGCGGATCCTGAAATTCATACAGAAATTCAAGGGACTCAGAACAGTCAACAAAACAACGCTGACTTGCTACAAAGCTGCAAGAACCACAACAGTGTGGCTCAGGAGAGACACAGGCCGACAGAACAGAGGGGCAGGTCCAGGCATAAACCCTCACATTCAGGGCCATTTGCTTTTCGACCAGGGTGCCAGTAGGGAAGGTACAGTGTCTTCAACAAACGGTGCTGGGAAAGCTGGACACCCAGATGCAAAGGGGTGGGGCCAGGCCCTCACCTCGCCCCATATGCAAAAACTAACACAAAGTGGCTCCAAGCCCAGAACTGAGAGCTGAAACCACAAAACTCAGAGCACAAGCAGAGACTTTGTGATTTGGATGGGATGAGTCAGTGCTCCTTCGTTATGACACAAAAAGCATAGGGAACATGCGACTGAACAAGGAAACTGCACCATCAGAACAAAACCTTTGTGCCTCCCAGAACCCCACCAGCAAATGAAAACAGCAAAGAATGGGTGAAAACTTAAGTCGTATAGTTAACAAGTGACTTGTACATCCACATATAAAGAACATTTATAATACAGTAAGAAGACATCTGTGGGAAAGTTCGGGTTCCTATGGCCAGGATCCTCACTGAATTTAAACCACCTCATGATGTAACTGGCCTGTTGCTAGGCTACTGCTTCCACACCTTTAGGCAGTAAGCCATTATTGAGCTATACAGAGGGCTCAGCCCAGTGCTCTGGGCGGAGGCAGAGACGGTAGTGCCCGACCTACCGCCAGGAGAACAAGCCAGGTAATAAACCCATTCACCCCAAAGAATGTTTTGCTGTCAATTTCTTTGGTCACATTGAATCCATAGTGAACTTGCCTGGGGCTGAAACCCATTGGCAAGATAATTGGCGGAGTCGGCAGGCCTCACTGCTGACCAATGAAAAAGACAAGCTGCCCTTATGGGAGGGGTGCTTCAGCAGGCTGCCCCTGTGAATGGGGAGACAGTGAACTGTCCCCCAATCAGTACATGGTCTGAGGTGGCTTCTCTCCTAGAGGACTGGGCTCCACCCAGGACTGGAGGCAAGTGGAACCTGAGGCTGTAGGGGTGGCCCTTGGTATACTAAGCAGATCCTTTGAGAAGCACGGTGCCCGTGAGGCAGCAGGGACTGTGGGGTGGCTGCTTCTCACAGTATTAAAAAAGTCCACAGAGGAGACCCAAGAAATGGCGGCACGAGAACGCGAGCTGCAAACTTTTGTGCATTCCCTGAAGAGGGAAATGGCATTGCTGTGAGAGGACAGCATGAGAATGCCGGCAGCAAGGTGCTTTGAAGAGGTCAAAGATTCCTTACAGAACGAGACGGCAGTGCTGCCAGGTGCTCTGGAGGAGGAAGAGGCCATCAAGGAAAAAGACGAACCCCTGAGGGAAGCACAGGCGGAGGCAGCACAAGAACGCCAGCCATGAGTCACTGAGGTGAAGGTTAGAGAGCTGCTGAGGACTGAGCCAGCACTGCTGGGAGGCACGGTAGAAAAGGTGAAGGTTCTAGCAGAGGAGGCACTCGGGAGAGGAGAGAGAAAGGTGCCATCAGCCCCAGAAATGCAGTAGCAGGGGAAGGATGAAGGGGTGGTGCTGGAGGCACTGGTGCCTCCTGTATTGAAAGCACTCCCCGTGGTTGTAAAGAAAATAAAGACCCAGCAGCTGACGGTTCCCCAAGGAGAGGAGCAGCCCCGTCCCCAGGTCGTGGAGCACTCTATGCTCCGCCCCTATACTCAGGCTGAGCTGGTGGATTTGGGCTCCCGGTTTAGGCAGAAGCCCTTGGGGTCAATATCAGCTTGGCTTCTTTGTCTGTGGGACTTAGGGGTGGATGGAATTGTTCTGTTGGGGTCAGATATGGGAAAGCTGTCTGCCCTGACAGTGCAGCCTGCCTTGAAGCAGCGATTACAAAATGCACACCAGACCCCAGGGAGTGACCCCCCCCCTCCTTGATTGGCTTATGGCTGCACTTCGTGCTGTGTGGCCCAATCCAGGTGATCTACCATCCTCTCCTATTAGATGGCAGACATATGCTGAACTCCAACAGGTGTTACAAGAGCTAGGCATGAGAAATGCCATCTATAGTCCAGAGAATTATGGCCCAGACGAAGAGATTTTCACTACTGGGATGAGAAATATTGTACTTCAAACGGCTCCTACATCCCTCTTTGGGTCTCTAGTGACCATTCTTTCCCCTCACTTAGGGCATCCCATAAGCGAGGTGACACATACAGTAGCAGACTTAGGAGAGGCTGAAGCAAGGACAATTCGGAAAGAGATAAGACCTGTCACTCACAAGAAGAATTTACAGGGCCCCATGAAGGTTACAAGGACCCAGATGTGGGTTGATTTAATATGGGCAGGAGCAGATGGAAGGAAATTAGATGGGAAGTCAAATAGGATCTTACTAGAGCTATGGCAACAGCTGAAACCCGAGCAGCAGTTCCAGCCATTAAGACCAAAGAGGCAGAGATCAGAGACAGAGCCATGAGTCCGGCCTGTGTGTTTGCAAGACTTCCTGCTGGAAAGCAAGCCAACTTCACTTGAGCCCACACAGGAAGATGATTGGGGAACACGGTTTGACTGAGGGGAAGGTCAAGGTATCTGCCCTGAGGGACTGGAGGCCACATGTTGAAATAGCTATCCATTGGTCCCCAGTGAACATACAACATGTCCTGGCTCTGGTGGACACTGGGGCTGAATGTTCACTGATTCATGGTAACCCTGAACAGTTCCCTGGGACCCCCACTATCATAGATGGATATGGGGGGAAGGCTATCAGAGTGAAACAAGCCCAAATCCCTTTGGGAATAGGACATCTACCCCCAAAAGAGTATACTGTGTATTTATCTCCTATCCCTAAGTATATTTTGGGGATAGATATCCTGCAGGGTCTATGGTTGCAGACTGCAGGTGAGCTCAGACTGAGAGTATGTGTGGTGAAGGCAGTTCTAAGGGGACATGCTAGGTACCCACCCATAGCTTTGCCTGTGCCTCGGCGGGTGACTAATACCAAACAATAAAAACTGCCTGGAGGGCATAAGAGACTGCAGAAACTCTCCAGTAGCTGGAAAAGGTGGGTATTATAAAGCCCACCCATAGTCCTTTCAATTCCCCAGTGTGGCCAGTAAAAAAGCCAGATGGCTTCTGACTGGCGTATGACTGTGGATTACAGAGAACTGAATAAAGTCATACCCCCTATGCCTGCTGCTCTCCCCTCTATTGCAGGCTTGGTGGATACCCTCAGCCATGAACTAGGGACATATCATTATGTGGTAGATCTTGCTAATGCCTTCTTTTCCATTGACATTGAGCAGGAAAGTCAAGAACAGTTTGCCCTCACGTGGGAAGGACGGCAATGGACTTTTACCATCCTCCCAGAGGGATACCTCCACAGCCCCACCATCTGTCACGGACTTGTAGCCCAGGACTTGGCTACATGGGAGAAACTGCCAACGGTGTGGCTGTACCATTATATTGATGACGTCATGCTCACATCCGACTTCTCTTTCAGATCTAGAAGGTGCAGCACCTAGACTGCTGCAACATTTACAGGAGAAAGGATGGGCTGTGAACAGCACCAAGGTTCAGGGACCTGGTTTGTCTGTCAAATTCTTGGGGGTCGTCTGGTCGGGTAAGACCAAAGTGATACCAGAGGCAGTTATACAGAAAGTCCAGGCCTTTCCTACCCCGACAACTGTAGCATTGCTACAGGAGTTTCTGGGTCTTCTAGGCTACTGGAGAGTGTTTATCCCGCACTTGGCACAAATTCTGAAGCCCTTATACCGGTTGGTACGAAAGGGTGTCAGGTGGGACTGGGATGAGACATGTGCATCTGCCTTTACTACAGCAGAACGGGCAGTCAAGGCCGTGCAGGCCTTGAGTGTGATAGACCCATCAAGGCCCTATGAGCTGGACGTTCATGTGAGTGAAGAAGGTTATGGCTGGGGTCTCTGGCAGCGTCTTGAACAAACTCGCCAACCCGTTGGATTCTGGTCACAACTCTGGAAAGGGGCAGAGGTACGATACACTTTGATAGAAAAACAACTGGCTGCCGTGTATCATGCCTTGCTGGCTACAGTACCTATCACTGGAATGGCCCCGATAAAGGTAATAACCACCTATTCCATCTTGGAGTGGGTACGAGACTGGACCCAAAAGCCAAGGAGTGGCGTGGCACAAACACCCACACTAGCCAAGTGGGGTGCTTACCTGCAGCAGCGTAGCGCCCTCTCTAGTAGCCCCTTGAGTGAAGAACTCCAACGCGTGTTGGGGCTGGTGACATATACTAGTGAAAAGCAGGAAGAACTTGCTTTTGAACCATTACTTGCAGAGAGTCCCTATCAGGAGGGAAGAGCCCCTATACCCGAAGATGCATGGTACACAGATGGCTCCAGCCGTGGGCAGCCCCCAAAATGGAGGGCCATAGCTTTCCACCCTAAGACTGAGACAATATGGATGGAAGATGGTGAGGGGAAGAGCAGCCAATGGGCAGAGTTGTGGGCTGTGTGGCTTGGGAACAGCCAGGAGCCCTCCCCTATAGTTGTCTGCACTGACAGCTGGGCTGTCTATCAGGGCTTGACCCTGTGGCTACCAACCTGGTACCATGCCAACTGGCTGGTTGGTCACCGACCCCTTTGGGGGCAAGAATTGTGGCAAGACTTACGGGCCTGTGGTCAGACTAAAATAATTATACCATGTGACAGGTCATTTGCCACTGGCATCCCAGGAAATGATGAAGCAGATAAACTGGCCCAGGTACGTTGGTTAGAAGGAAAGCCTGCCTCTGATGTAGCCCAATGGCTACATCAGCGTTTGTTGCATGCGGGGCACAAGACAATGTGGGCTGTAGCCCGTCGGTGGGGATTGCCTTTGACCTTCAAAGAAGTTAGTAGAGCCCGGCAGGAGTGTGTCATGTGCTCCAAAAGGGACATACACCAAGTTCCACCGCAACATGGGACAATACTTAAGGGGCCTAAACCCCTCATCAGGTGGCAGATAGACTATATTGGGCCTGTACCTGTGTCAGAAGGATATCGGTATGTGATGACCTGTGTGGACACAGCTAGTGGACTTCTGGTTGCTTTTCCTACCCGTTGTGCAGACCAGCAGACGACCAAAAGAAGCCTGGAGCGTCTCCTTGCTACCTATGGCTGACCACAGGTAACTGAGAGTGATCAGGGCACCCATTTTACTGGACATACACTGCAAGAATGGGTGCGACAGCTGGGAATCAAGTGGAAGTTTCATGTGCCATACAATCCTACCGCAGCAGGCATGATAGAGGCACAGTGGCTTGTTAAAATCCAGACTAAAGTCAGATACGAATAGTCTGTGGGATGGTCAGTCCGCTATGGCCCATGCTACAGCGTTTGAACGAGAGACCCAGAAAGGGAGCCCTGAGCCCCGTGGACATGTTAACACATACAGCTGCCTCCCCTATACAACTGCCAAGTGCAAACCAAGGAAGAATCACTGAAACCGAGGTTCGGCCACCAGAATAGTATCTTGCTGCCAGCACCAACTGCACTGAATCCCGGAGACTCCATTGAGTGGACATGGCCTTGGATCTTTCGACACATGGATTAACGTTGGTTGGCTCTCCTGGCACCTTGGGGACAAGGCCTGGAAGCTGGCCTCCTGTGTATTCCTGGAATAACAGCAGAATGGTCCCCAAAGGTAAACAGCAATATATCCTGAACGGCCAGAAGGTAGGAGCATCTTACCGGGAAGTTTTGTTTTATCATTATGGCCAGTGCATGCACCTCCAGTAGCACTATATATAGACCCTTCAGTAACCCCCAGGGGGAAAGGAGTAAAAGTATGGTATACTAGACCTGGAAGGGACCCCCTTCCTGCTACAGTCCTATCACAGGACCACTCTGTTGCATGCATCCTACCTGATGGACAAGATTTGCCTATGTTGGTGGCATTAAAACATGGGTCTTATCGCCCCTAAAGTCTTTGTGGATTGAGAACTTCCTCTGGCTTGAGGATTATTATAATTTTTGTTATTAGGAACCTCCTCTGGCTTTAGGATTATTACAATTTTTGTTACCTGTGTCAAAATCTTGCTGTATCTTAATTTTTATTATCTCTAAGATGTTATCCTCTGTTGCTATTGCGGAATCTGGTAACAGTGCTCCAGCTTTCTCGCACAGGGACCACTGTGGAAGACTGAAAGCATGTAGATTGTAAGGCGAGAATCCTGGAGGGCTGGAGTGTGGGGAAGTTGGGGTTCCTACGGCCAGGATCCTCACTGAACTTAAACCACCTCATGATGTAACTGGCCTGTTGCTAGGCTACCGCTTCCACACCTTTAGGCAATAAGCTATTATTGTGCTATATAGAGAGCTCGGCCCAGTGCTCTGGGCAGCGGCAGAGACGCTAGTGCCCAACCTACCACTGGGAGAACAAGCCGGGTAATAAACTCTTTCACCCCAAAGAACGTTTTGCTGTCAATTTCCTTGGTCACATTGAATCCATAGTGAACTTGCCCAGGGCTAAAACCCACTGGCAAGACAACATCCAATTAAAAACAGGCCAAGGACTTGAAAGGACATTTCTCCAACCTGCTGTAGACTGATTCTGTTACAAAACACAATGAACTTACGGCAGACGCATTTCAGATTGCTGTGAATTTGCTGTTTCTGTACCTCTGTCGACTGAGACCAATAACAAACAGGTGTGGTAGGACGGTAGTCTTTGCAGGTGGGGGAGGGACTGCAGGAATAATTCCTCCAGGAAGCACAGCCCTAGCTGAGCTTGGCGGAGACAACGATGGGGGTGGGGTCAGGTTACGCAGACTGCCTATTCTGGGCCTTCACCCCACACCCACTCCAGCCCCCGAGGTGGGAAATACCATTCTGCAGGGTCTGGGCTCTGGACTCCTTCCCCAGGTTCACGTGGAAGCCGCCGCCCAGCGTTGGGGTCTTGCCAGCACCTAGAAACAAATCAGCCATCAGCCAGAGCTTCGGAGAAGATCCTCGCGGATCAGGTCAGCCCCTTTGCAGCATCCGGTGCTTCTGGAGCACAGACACAGTGGGGCCAGCACTCTTGATGGGGACCCTCCCTGACGTTCTTATCGCCCACCCTGGGAAGCCCTTCTCCCTCCGTCCTGCCCTTGGGGTGAGGCCTTGACCTGGAGCCACAGTGGGGCACATCCACGTGTGCTCTCTAAGTGCCGTCCAGGCCACTCCACTCCAGGGTGTGCCCACATGCACAAGAGCACAGCTGCCTCCACACTAAAGGGCTGCCCTCAGCCCTCCCGGGTGTTGGACCAGCCCATTCACAGGAGTTAAACCTGCACAGTGCCCACCGGTTAATACATCCACTTCCCTGCAGGATTGCAGGCTCCTGGAGGATGGCACCATGTCCTCTGTGGCCCAGCTCTGGTGTGCAGGAGGCATGCACATCTCTACCCACCCGTGTGCCGTCCACCCACAGAGCTGCAGCTGAGGAGCCCCAGCCAAAGCCTGCCACAGCCGAACCTGCAGGCACTCCCAACAACTCCAAGCTGCCCCAGCAGTCTCACACACTCTGCTCTGTGGGGCTTCAGGGCTGGGACTCCTGTCTTGTCACCCTTCAAAAACAGACTTCCCTATTTGCAGACTGCTCACCAGACTTGCAAACCCACCATGGAAGCACGACCACCAAATGAGCATCACTTAGTGGCCCTGGCAGCCAGTGAAGGAAGCGGGTGTCCCCAGGCCAGTGTGTTCATTACTAAGTACTAAGGACTGGAGGCTTCTGCGGCACACCCCCACACTTGGCCACATGGGGAAGGAAGGGCATAGGGCCTGCCAGAGGCACAGGGTCACATGTGAGGATGACAAACAAACTCAGAAGTGACGGGAACTGGGAAGCCAGATATCTAAAATCAGGGTCAGGCCCCCAGAGAAGCACGCAGCCCACCTCCTGGGGCATTAGGGCCATCCATGGGCATCTACCAGCACAGACAGTGCAAACAGGCGTGGTCTCCAGCATATTTACGACTGCAACCAAGCCCCACACCAGTGACAATGGGATTCTCCAAGACCAGGCAAAATTACTCTCAAGTTTGGCTGGACAAAAATGAAGTAAGTTTAGCCAAGAAAACTTTGAAAACGAGTAGGCCCAGCTGTGCGGCTGCCGGGCCACAAGCAGGTGGGTACGTGGGGTGCCCAGCAGTCCCCGGAGGCTGCCTCCCTAGGGCTCGGGCCCAGAGCTGCATCCTCAGCTGCCTCTGTGGTTTGGGCAGCCACAGAGCCAGCCCAGCTGGGCGGGGAAGGAGCGCCGCCTCCCGGTGGGGACTGGCTTGGAGCCTGTGGCCCGCTCCAGAGAGCATGGTGCACAGGGACAGCGGCAGGGCCTGGTCAAGGCTCTGTTGTCCCACCAGTATGTTGGTTTCCTTTCTAGGGCTGCCCAGCAAGTCGCCGCAGATGGTATCTTCAAGAAGCTGGCCGTACAGGGCAGGGAGGGAGATGAACCAGCCGTGTGCCCTCACAGGGCTGGGGAGGAGCCAGCACCATGCGGGCCCAGGGGAGACCCATCCATCTGCCAGCATGTCACCTATGAGCTCTGCAGCGCTGACGGGATCACCGGGTTGAGATCATGGCCTGTGTCTCCCAACCTCCTGCTTTGGTGGGAATGGCTTTTTTAAACTTTAATCTTTTAGATGCAGGAACTACTGAACAAGGCCACAGTCACTCCCAGAGCCTGACCAGGACAGGCGCATCTTGGCCTCTTTGTTCCCAGCACTTCCCAACTCTTATTTTTAGAAAAATAAAAAATATCACCATACTGTTTTAATTAAAATGGGTATGCTGTTAGCACATAACCAGGAGAATACTGCATCAGAAAAAGGACCAGGAGGTGTGACCCCAATGCCCCACCTGCCAGGCCCAAAGAGCCTGGTCGGCCTTCCTCCCCGCAGGCCTCTACCCACCCAGACAGGTCTCACAGAACCGCCACACGCCGACAGTGGGGCGTTCGTTCCAGGTGAGTTCCACTCTCACGTCTCCACCACTCGACCCAGCCCCCACCCCAGGAAAGCTGCAGTCACACTCACCATGGGCACCTCCACCCAGTCCTCCCCATCACCTACTCTCCCCCGAGCCCCTTGCTGACCTCCAGGGCCTCTACTGCCCATTCTGTGCTGACCCCCCTGCCTGGGGACACTCCTGCTACACTTGTTCTGGGAGCTGCCTCCTGACCTGGCCCCCTCCAGGTGCACACATACACACGCACACTGCCCCGTGCTCTCCCAGCCCCCCAGCAGCCTCCATTCACTGTGTGTTCCCAGGAGAAACGGGGGTCTTCTTACCTGTCCTTTCCACAGACTGAGTTCTTTCACTGGGTCCAGCCAGCAGGGGCTGAAAGTTGTCAGACCTGCTTGCCAAATTGATCCAGGTGGTTCTACACAGCAATCACTGCCCACAGGGAATTTGCCCACAGTAGGTGAGACCCTCGAAGACCAAAGAGCATGAAAGGTGCTCACCCAGCAAACCTCAAGCCAATGCCATGGGCCAGTCCTGAAGCCAGAGCCTGGGCATCTCTGCCTGAACTGCCCATGAATGACAGCATGCCCTTCAGATGCCTTCTATCCCCTCTACTTCCAGAAACATCCAACGCCTTCTAGAACATCCTACGGCCAGAAAGCCGCCACAGGTTAAACTACCGAGTGGGGACGCAGCCAGGCCAAGGCTGCCCCTGTAGACCATGGGGGTGGGACTGGGAGCCCTACTTGTAGGCCCTGCAGGCAGCACGAGGGCCCAGGCCTGAGACCCAGACTGCTGGGCATGTGGCAGCTCCACCGCTCAGTGTCACCAACGCCGCAAGACCAGAAAGGGAAAGGCAGGGCCATGCCATAGCCATGAAGAGTTAGGATTCTGGAAGCCGTGGGGGTGCCCCAGGCAACGGGAAGGACCCCCAAGGAAGCAACAGCCTTAGGGAAGCTTCCTCTGCCGCCAGGCTGCGTCCAGGAGTGGCAGTGACAGCTCGTGGGAGGGGCCGACAGGAATGCTGGCCAACACCTCAGAGGGGACACCAGGGGGACAGGACCACTCTCCTTGAGCCAAGCACGATGCTGAAGTGGGCCCGCCACACACAGAGCTGAGCCCGAGCCCTGTGGGGAAGCCTGCTCTGCCCCCGTGGGTCCGACACACTCCAGGTAAGTCCCTACCTGGCAGGGGGCGGGGGACCCTTCCTCAGGGCACCTGAGGCCCCAGCCACTCCTGCTCTGCCCTCACCCTTGCCACCCTGGCCATATGGGCTGCCTGAGTCCTCACACCCCCGCCCCTTCTCTCAGCTGGTCACCCCGCCCATGCCCACCTACTCACCAGCCACCCGCCGGCTGAAGGACTTGGCCTGGGCATCCCCAGCACTGCCCTCGCCACCACCACTCAGTGTGGTGCCCTCTATACACCCTTCAGGGACGCTGGACCCACACTTTGCTGGTGCACAAATACCTTCCCGGGAGCCAAGGGGACCTAGGCCCCCTCCGCCTCTGGATCCCAGGCCCGGCACCCAGCTGAGGCTCACCCACACACTGGAGCACTGAGCTGGTGTCAGAACCCCAGTCAAGAGCCCATGGTGGCAGAGCTTCTGGCCACACGGCCCTGGCACCTAATTTACATATTTCCAAGTAAACTGTTGAGCTTATTGTGCAAAGTCAAAGCATAAGAAAGAATGCTTAGGAAACACGGTGGCCTTGGGACCCAGGAAAGCTCGGCTTTCAGGAGGAGGATGGAGCAAAGGGCAGGCTAAGAAGGGCCAGCAGGGCCCACACGCCTGTGCCAGGGGGCTGAGTGTAACCAAAGCCGACAGCAGAAAGGAGGAGGCCAGGCAGCAGAGGGGCTGCTCTCTGCCCCAGCGCTGCCTCCCTGGGCCCCCCAGGGTTAAGAACCCAGGACTCCATTCCTGCAGCTCTTCCCCAGGGCCCTCCAGAGAGCAAGCCCACAGGACAGAGCCAGCTCGGCTGGAGAGACATCTTCATAAACACCTTTAAATCATATCACCAAACAGCACCTGGCTCTGACCTTGCGCTCACAAGGCCAGGAGACTGACCTCATGGCACATGAGTGGAAGCACATTGCTCACATCCAGGACTCCCCCAAGCACCCACAATGGTGTGCCCAGCAAAGTGCCTTCCCACAGAAAACCCTAAGTGTCCGCTACCATAATGATTCAGTCTTATTGTTGCTCTCTTCCAAGCAGACATCGAAACCTTGGATGATTCAAGGGGACAGTCTGGCAATGTGTAACAAAGCCACAAACACGGAGCCACCACCCCCGCACTCCCAGGGAGTCTCCCTTGGAAAGTTGTTCAGGAAGAACACAAAAATGCGTGTCCTGCATGAGAGACGATGGGACAGAAGAACAGAAGAGAAAAAACAAGGAAACCCAAGGCCAGTTATTTCAAAACAGCAGTACATTTGATAAACTACCAGCAACAGAGACAAATGGGAAGAGAGAGAGGACACAAACATCAACATGTGAAAGGAAAAAGGGACATCACTACAGATCCTGCAATCAGAAGATAAGGGATTAGAATCAACAACTCTATGTGCATGAACCCAACAGCTCAGATCAAATGAGCCAGATCCTTATAGCCACAAACTTATCCACCACCAAAGAGAGCGTCTAAAATATAACCATAACCTCCAACTATTAAGAAACTGAATCTGTAGTTAAAAACGTCTTAGAAAGGAACCTCCAGGACCATATGGCTACAGTGGTGAATTCTACCAAACTTTTAAGGGAGGAATGATACCAATTCTATATAATCTTTTCCAGTAAACAGAAGGGAACATTTCCCAATTAATTCCATGAGACACATCACCTTGACATCAAAACCAGACAAAGATGTTACAGGAAAACCATAGACCAATATTCCACATGGTATAAACATAAAATCCTCCAGACAACAGAGGCGACCCCAAGGAACCTATTGTAAAAAAAAAAACGGATCAGTCTAAGTTTATTAGCAAGGCCACAGGAAACAGGCCAACAACACAAATCAACCATATTTCTTTGTACTGGCAATGAACAATTAAAAAGTGTATCTTTTGAAAATACCATTTACAATGGTTCTATTTGGATCTGAAGCGTAGGTCTAAAAACTGTACAGGGGCTACATGCTGAACACTACAAAACATGGTTGACGAATATCAAGGAAACCTAAGTGCACGGAGAGGTGTGCTCATGGATTGTCAGACACCATATAGAAGAAACACCAAATCTCTCCAAATTTATCAAGAGATTTAATGCAATTCTAGTCAAAGTCCCAGAAGCATTTTTGTAAAATACACAATTTTTTTCTAAAAGTTAATGGAAAGGGAAAGGGACTACGATAGCCAAGACAGTTTTGAAAAAAAAAGGGGAGCTGGAGGACTCAACGTGATTTCAAGACTGAGTGTAAATGCAGACAGGACAATGTTGGTGTAGGCAAAGAAACTGGCACTCTGACCAACCGAACACAGCAACCCGCACAATACAGCCCAGTTGACCTTTGCCCAGGAGCAAAGGCAGCCGGAGAAAGGATGGGCTCAGCAAGTGGTGCTGAAGCAACTGGACAGACACTTAAGATGGACACCTCAGCCTACAAGCCATGGTTCATACAAACCAGACACAAGACGGCCACAGAGCTAAATGTACGACGTAAACCATAAAACTTTTAGAACACCACCGTGGCTTAGGATTAGAAAATTTAGACAAAAAGTGCAATCCGCGACAGATAAAAAGTGGATAAACTGGACTGCATAACTTAAAACTTTTAATCAAAAATTTAGATTTCAGCTTTCTGACAGAGGATTTGCAACTAGAATATTTTTTAAATGCTCAAAACTCAACAGTACGAAAACAACCTGAATAAAAAAACGAGCATTAGACCTGAAGGGACGTTTCAGCAGAGAGCGAGGGGATGGCAAATAAGCACACGCAGACCTGTTTTCTTCCCCGGCCATGAGGGAAATGCCAACGAAGCAGGAGACAGGCGCCACCGCACACCTACCAGAGCGACGAAAGTGACACCCGGTGCTGGGGATGCCGCCAGCACGGCGAGAAAGCAGAGCCACACGGCCACACTGGCAGCGGGCGGCAATTCCCCGCAAACACTCAGCTGCCGCACGACCCAGAACCGCAGAGGAGTTTGCATAAGAAACAGGATGTTTTCACCGCTGGTGGTCCGCCGCGGGATGGCACCATCCCCCACAGAAAGGTCCCGGTACCGGCACTCGCAGCGTCCTGGCCCCCCTCCGAGGCCCCGACCTGGGAAGGGCCCCAAAGGCCCACGGCACGGACTGGACGTTCCTGGAAAACGCGCGGGGGCGCGGCGCGGGGCGGCCACACGGACAGCCAGCCCGGAGCGTGGGCTCCGGGACGGCGTGGTGACGAGCGCGAGGCCAACTGGCTCCGTGCTCCGGCGGAGGACGGGCGCCCCGCCGGCCTCCCCTCCCGAGGCCGGCGTGAGAATGCACACGGACGCGCCGCGGCCCGCCCCGGCCCCTCCCGGGACCCCCGGCGTCCCCGGCCCGCCCGGACCCACCGTCCAGAGACACGAACTGGCCCACGGCAGAGGAGCCGCCGCCGCTGTTCTCCACGAACTGCACCTCCGACACGATGATGTTGTCCTCGAGCACCGAGCCGCAGCCGGTGCACACGGCGTCGCCGCGCGCAGCGTCCAGCTCGATGTCCGTGCCGCCGCAGCCGCGGCACACGCGGCCCGTCATGCCGGCGGCCCCGGGCGCGCGCCAGCCGCCCCGCCCGGCCCCGGTCCGCCCGCCCGCGCGTCGCCGAGCCCCGCAGCCCCTTCCGCACCGCCCCCTCTCTCGCGAGGCCGCCGCCGCCGCCGAACACGCCGATTCGCAGCAGCAGATTCGCCACGGGCTGCCGCCCGCAACGGCCGCGCCCACGGTACGCGGACGGGCACCGGGACCACGGTGGGGACTCGGGTAGCCGAACACGCTTCCTCGGAGCCCGGAAGCTGCCACCCCGCCCCGGAACAACGAAGAGAGGGCCTCGCGGGGCGGAGAGGGCCTCGCGGGGCGGAGCGCGAGAGTCCGGAGGAGGGGCGGGGCCCTGGACGGTGAGCGCCGGCTGGAAAGGCCCTCGACTGGGGGCGGGGGGCGGGGGCCGAGCCTGGGGGCGGGGCCTGGGGCGGTGAGCGCCGGCTGGGGCGGGACCGAACGTGAGGGCCGGGGCCTTAATTGTAGGCAGGGGCGGGGCCTGGGCGGGACCTGGGGGCGCCCCAACGGCGCGGGTCGAGGGTGGAGATCTCTGTCCCGGGCCGACCGGGCCGTCCGATCCGCTGCACGCGCTTGCACGCCGGCCCCGCCGTCTCCTCTTGGCGGGGCCCGGTCACCCCCCCCCTGCTCCCATGCTCTCTGAGGTGTGTCCCGCCAAGGACTCCCCACTTCTGAGCGTACTTGTGTTGTAGCTACCGAGAGTCTCGTGTCTGTGCCCCGCGTCCCCGCGTCCCCTCCAGCATTGGCCCTTCAGAGTCGCCTCAAAGCTCCCCCACACCGACACACACACGATGTCCCTGGGAATAAGCTTAAAAGGAAATGTGCAAGACTGCATTTCTGAAAAGCTGGAACTTGACGGCAGTTCAAACGAAAACAGAGCCCTCCAACTTGGAAGCAAAGTTGTAGATACTTTGAAAATTGATACAGGGCCTCTCACTGACCTAGCATGGAGAGGCCAGCAGGGGGAGCTCTCACGTCCACGACGATGCTTTAGCGACTTTCCCATCCAGCCAGAGGAAGGAAGGTTTCCGTCGCCCCAGCAACAGCCCACTCCAGCCCCGCTGTGAGAGTGTGACCAATCAGCCAATGAGAAGCCACTACACATGCGACTTCCAGTTCTCCCCAATGGGCTTTTAGTTTAGAAGAGTCCTCCCAACACAGCCCTTTCCGCTATGAGCCTCCTCTCATTGGTGGGGTCCTTGCCTTGTCCTGAACTGCAATTTTCTGCCGATACTGAATAACCCATTTTTTCTGGGAGAATAACTGACATTTTTACTTTTAATGTTACAGAAACTCTTCACAAGTCAGTTTGTAAGGTTGAATTGATCCCAATTAAAAGACATGAGATTTTCACATAATTTGATAAACTGACCCTGAAGTCATCCACTCAAGGTAATCCACAAGAAGAGCTAAGGAAATCCTAAAAGAAAACATAAAACTGGAGGAACGGAAAATTGCCTTTTGTATATCAAAACATTATATCAATTTACAGCCATTAAAACCACAGAGTATTTCTACAGGGACAGACAAATGGACAAGTGGACTAAAACCAGGAGCCGAGAAACACACCCAGTGTACACAGAAATTTAGGGGCTCAAATTATTGAGGAAAAGACAAGACTATTCAACGGTGTTGAGAATTCCATTTAGAGGAGGAAAAGGGTAAAAAATAAATTCCAAGTGTCATTATGAGCTAACCGTAAAAACAAAACCACTGGAAACAGAAGAGAATATGGTAAGTCTCCAGTGGATATCTGTGACTGGGGGGCGTGGCTGGCATGTGACCCCCTTCTCGGTGTGCAGCCCAGTCCCCCCCAGCACCTAACAGAGCGGGTGCAGCTGCGCCTCCACAGGGTATGGACACGCAAGCCCTGTGGCTACAAAATGGTGCTCGGAGGGGTCAGGACGAGAGCAGAGGCCTAAGCTAGAACTTTTCTGCTTTGGAAAGCCTAAACTAGTGGCTTTTTAATTTTCTTTTTTTTTTATAATTTATTTTATTATCATTAATTTACAATTACATGTGCAATATTACGATTATTAAACTACACCTTCATCAGGTCCCCCCACCAACCCCATTACAGTCACTGTCAGTCAGCATAGTGAGATGCTATAGAATCACTACTTGTCTTCTCTGAGTTAGACAGCCCTCCCCGTGCCCCCCAACATTACATCTGCTAATCGTAATGCCCCTTTTTCCCTCTTATCCCTCCCTTCCCGCCCATTTCCCCAGTCCCTTTCCCTTTGGTAACTATTAGTCCGTTCTTGGGTTCTGTGAGTCTGCTGCTGTTTTGTTCCTTCAGTTTTTTTCTTTGTTCTTATACTCCACATATGAGTGAAATCATTTGATACTTGTCTTTTTCGGCTTGGCTTATTTCACTGAGCATAATACCCTCTAGCTCCATCCATGTTGTTGCAAATGGTAGGATTTGTTTTCTTCTTATGGCTGAATAATATTCCATTGTGTATATGTACCACATCTTCTTTATCCATTCATCTACTGATGGACACTTAGGTTGCTTCCATTTCTTGGCTATTGTAAATAGTGCTGCAATAAACATAGGGGTGCATCTGTCCTTTTCAAATTGGGCTGCTGCATTCTTAGGGTAAATTCCTAGGAGTGGAATTCCTGGGTCAAATGGTATTTCTATTTTGAGTTTTTTGAGGAACCTCCATACTGCTTTCCACAATGGTTGAACTAATTTGCAGTCCCACCAGCAGTGTAGGAGGGTTCCCTTTTCTCCACATCCTCGCCAACATTTGTTGTTGTTTGTGTTTTGGATGTTGGCCATCCTCACTGGTGTGAGGTGATATCTCATTGTGGTTTTAATCTGCATTTCTCTGATGATTAGCGATGTGGAGCATCTTTTCATGTGCCTGTTGGCCATCTGAATTTCTTCTTTGGAGAAGTGTCTACTCATGTCCTCTGCCCATTTCTTAATTGGATTATTTGCTTTCTGTTTGTTAAGGTGCATGAGTTCTTTATATATTTTGGATGTTAACCCCTTGTCAGGTATGTCATTTACAAATATATTCTCCCACACTGTAGGATGCCTTTTTGTTCTGCTGATAGTGTCCTTTGCTGTACAGAGGCTTTTTAGCATGATGTAGTCCCATTTGTTCATTTTTTATTTTGTTTCCCTTCCCGAGTAGATGCATTCAGGAAAAACTTGCTCGTGTTTATATTCAAGAGATTTTTGTCTATGTTTTCTTCTAAGAGTTTTGTCATTTCATGAGTTACATTCAGGTCTTTGATCCATTCTGAGTTTACTTTTGTGTATACGGTTCGACAGTAATCCAGTTTCATTCTCTTGCATATAGCTGTGCAGTTTTGCCAACACCAGCTGTTGAAGAGGATGTCATTTTCCCACTGTATATCCATGACTCCTTTATTGTATATATATATATATTTTAATATAATTTATTTTATTATCCTTAATCTACAATTACATGTGCAATATTAGGCTTACTAAACTGCCCCTTCATCAGGTCCCCCCCACCAACCCCATTACAGTCACTGTCCATCAGCGTAGTGAGATACTATAGAATCACTACTTGTCTTCTCTGAGTTGTACTGCCCTCCCCGTGCCCCCCCAACATTACATCTGCTAATCGTAATGCCCCTTTTTCCCTCTTATCCCTCCCTTCCCGCCCATTTTCCCCAGTCCCTTTCCCTTTGGTAACTATTAGTCCGTTCTTGGGTTCTGTGAGTCTGCTGCTGTTTTGTTCCTTCAGTTTTTTTCTTTGTTCTTATACTCCACATATGAGTGAAATCATTTGATACTTGTCTTTTTCGGCTTGGCTTATTTCACTGAGCATAATACCCTCTAGCTCCATCCATGTTGTTGCAAATGGTAGGATTTGTTTTCTTCTTATGGCTGAATAATATTCCATTGTGTATATGTACCACATCTTCTTTATCCATTCATCTACGGATGGACACTTAGGTTGCTTCCATTTCTTGGCTACTGTAAATAGTGCTGCAATAAACAGGGGTGCATCTGTCCTTTTCAAATTGGGCTGCTGCATTCTTAGGGTAAATTCCTAGGAGTGGAATTCCTGGGTCAAATGGTATTTCTATTTTGAGTTATTTGAGGAACCTCCATACAGCTTTTCACAATGGCGAAACCAATCTGCAGTCCCACCAGCAGTGTAGGAGGGTTCCCTTTTCTCCACATCCTCGCCAACATCAGTTGTTTGTGTTTTGGATGTTGGCCATCCTCACTGGTGTGAGGTGATATCTCATTGTGGTTCCAATTTGCATTTCTCTGATGATCAGCGATGTGGAGCATCTTTTCATGTGCCTGTTGGCCATCTGAATTTCTTCTTTAGAGAAGTGTCTGTTCATGTCCTCTGCCCATTTCTTAATTGGATTATTGCTTTTTGTTTGTTAAGGTGCATGAGTTCTTTATATATTTTGGATGTCAACCCTTTATCAGATACGTTTTTTATGAATATATTCTCCCATACTGTAGGATGTCTTTTTGTTCTACTGATGGTGTCTTTTGCTGTACAGAAGCTTTTCAGCTTGATATAGTCCCACTTGTTCATTTTTGCTTTTGTTTCCCCTGCCCGGGGAGATATGTTCATGAAGAAGTTGCTCATGTTTATGTCCAAGAGATTTTTGCCTATGTTTTTTTCTAAGACTTTTATGGTTTCATGACTTACATTCATGTCTTTGATCCACCTTGAGTTTACCTTTGTGTATGGGGTTAGACAGTAGTCCAGTTTCATTCTCTTACATGTAGCTGTCCAGTTTTTCCAACACCAGCTGCTGAAGAGGCTGTCATCTCCCCATTGTATATCCAAGGCTCCTTTATCAAATATTAATTGACTGTATATGTTTGGGTTAATGTTTGGATTTTCTATTCTGTTCAACTGGTCTATGGGTCTGTTTTTGTGCCAATACCAAATTGTCTTGATTACTGTGGCTTTGTAGTAAAGCTTGAAGTCAGGGAGCGTAATTCCCCCTGTTTTATTCCTCCTTCTCAGGACTGCTTTGGCTATTCGGGGTCTTTTGTGGTTCCATATGAATTTAACAATTATTTGTTCCAGTTCATTGAAGAAAGCTGTTGGTAGTTTGATAGGGATTGCATTGAATCTGTAGATTGCTTTAGTAGTATAGCCATTTTGACAATATTTATGATTCCTAGCCAAGAGCATGGGATGCATTTCCATTTGTTAGTGTCCTCTTTAATTTCTCTTAGGAGTGTCTTGTAGTTTTCAGAGTACAGGTCTTTCACTTCCTTGGTTAGGTTTATTCCTAGGTATTTTATTCTTTTTGATGCAATTATGAATGGAATTGTTTTTTTGATTTCTCTTTCTGTTAGTTCATCATTAGTGTATAGGAAAGCAACAGATTTCTGTGTGTTAATTTTGTATCCTGCAACTTTGCTGAATTCAGATATTAGTTCTAGTAGTTTTGGAATGGAATCTTTAGGGTTTTTTATGTACAGTATCATGTCATCTGCAAATAGTGACAATTTGACTTCTTCTTTACCAATCTGGATGCCTTGTATGTCTTTGTTTTGTCTGATTGCTGTGGCTAGGACCTCCAGTACTATGTTGAATAACAGTGGAGAGAGTGGGCATCCCTGTCTTGTTCCCGATCTTAAATGAAAAGCTTTCAGGATCTCGTCGTTAAGTATGATGTTAGCTGTGGGTTTGTCATATATAGCCTTTATGATGTTGAGGTACTTGCTGTCTGTACCCATTTTGTTGAGAGTTTTAATCAGGAATAGATGCTGAATTTTTTCAAATGCTTTTTCAGCATCTATGGAGATGATCATGTGGTTTTTGTTCTTCTTTTTGTTGATGTGGTGGATGATGTTGATGGATTTTCGAATGTTGTACCATCCTTGCATCCCTGGGATGAATCCCACTTGATCATGGTGTATGATCCTCTTGATGTATTTTTGGATTCGGTTTGCTAATATTTTGTTGAGTATTTTTGCATCTACATTCATCAGGGACATTGGTCTATATCTTTTTTGGTGAGGTCTTTGCCCCGTTTTGGTGTGAGAGTGATGCTGGCTTCAAAGAATGAGTTTGGAAGTATTCCCTCCTCTTCTATTTTTTGGAAAACTTTAAGGAGAATCGGTGTTATTTCTTCTCTATATGTCTGGTAGAATTCAGAGGTGAATCCATCTGGCCTGGGGTTCTTGGGTAGTTTTTTGATTACCAATTCAATTTCATTGCTGGTGATTGGTCTGTTTAGTTTTTCTGTTTCTTGCTTGGTCAGTCTTGGAAGGTTGTATTTTTCTAAGAAGTTGTCCATTTCTTCTATGTTTTCCAGCTTGTTAGCATATAGATTCTCATAATATGCTCTTATAATTCTTTGTATTTCTATGGGGTCTGTCGTGATTTTTCCTTTCTCGTTTCTGATTCTGTTTATGTGTGTAGATTCTCTTTTTCTCTTAATGAGTCTGGCTAGGGGTTTATCTATTTTGTTTATTTTTTCAAAGAATCAGCTCTTGGTTTCATTGATTTTTTCTATGGTTTTATTCTTCTCAATTTTATTTATTTCTTCTCTAATCTTTATTATGTCCCTCCTTCTGGTGACTTTGGGCCTCATTTGTTCTTCTTTTTCCAATTTCAGTAATTGTGTCTTTAGACTATTCATTTGGGAATGTTCTTCCTTCTTTAAATAGGCCTGGATTGCAATGTAGTTTCCTTTTAGAACTGCCTTTGCTGTGTCCTACAGAAGTTGTGGCTTTGTGTTGTTGTTGTCATTAGTCTCCATATATTCTTTGATTTCTGTTTTGATTTGGTCCTTAACCCATTGATTAATTAGGAGAATGTTGTTAAGTCCCATGTATTTGTGAGCCTTTTTCATTTCTTTCTAAAATTTATTTCTAGTTTTATACCTTGGTGATCTGAGAAGTTGGTTGGTAGGATTTCAATATTTTTGAAATTACTGAGGTTCTTTTTGTGGCCTAGTATGTGGTCTATTCTGGAAAATGTTCCATGTGCACTTGAGAAGAATGTGTATCCTGTTGCTTTTGGGTGTAGAGTTCTGTAGATGTCTGTTAGGTCCATCTGTTCTAGTGTGTTGTTCAGTGCCTCTGTGTCTTTACTTATTTTCTGTCTGGTTGATCTGTCCTTTGGAGTGAGTGGTGTGTTGAAGTCTCCTAAAATGAATGCATTGCTGTCTATTCCCTCCTTTAATTCTGTTAGTATTTGTTTCACATATGCTGGCACTCCTGTGTTGGGTGCATATATATTTATAATGGTTATATTTTCTTGGTGGACTGACCCCTTTATCATTATATAATGTCCTTCTTTATCTCTTGCAACGTTCTTCGTTTTGAAGTCTATTTTGTCTGATACAAGTACTGCAACACCTGCTTTTTTCTCTTTGTTGTTTGCATGAAATATCTTTTTCCATCCCTTCACTTTTTAGTCTGTGTATATCTTTGGGTTTGAGGTGAGTCTCTTGTAAGCAGCATATAGATGGGTCTTGCTTTTTTATCCATTCTGTTACTCTGTGTCCTTTGATTGGTGCATTCAGTCCATTTACATTTAGGGTGATTATTGATAGATATGTACTTATTGCCATTGCTGGATTTAGATTAGTGGTTACCAAGGGTTCAATGGTTGCTTCTTTACTATCTAACAATCTAACTT
>JAVSCE010013510.1:0-116140 GCA_032199065.1 Smutsia gigantea
CAACAGCTGGTGTTGGCAAAACTGGACAGTTACATGCAAGGGAATGAAACTGGATTATTGTTTAACCCCATACACAAAAGTAAACTCGAAATGGATCAAGGACCTGAGTGCAAGTCATGAAACCATAAAACTTTTAGAAGACAACATAGGCAAAAATCTCCTGAATATAAGCATGAGCAACTTCTTCCTGAACACATCTCCTCAAGCAAGCGAAACAAAAGCAAAAATGAACTCATGGGACTACATCAAACTAAAAAGTTTCTGTACAGCAAAGGACACCATCAACAGAACAAAAAGGCATCCTACAGTATGGGAGAATATATTTGTAAATGACATATCTGAGAAGGCGTTAACATCCAAAATATATAAAGAACTTACACGCCTCTACACCCAAAAAGCAAATAACCTGATTAAAAAATGGGTAGAGGATATGAAGAGACAGTTCTCCAAAGAAGAAATTCAGATGGTCAACAGACACATGAAAAGATGCTCCACATCACTAATCATCAGGAAAATGCAAATTAAAACCACAATGAGATATCACCTCACACCAGTAAGGATGGCCAGCATCCAAAAGACTAAGAACAACAAATGCTGGCAAGGATGCGGAGAAAGGGGAACCCTCCTACAGTGCTGGTGGGAATGTAAGCTAGTTCAACCATTGTGGAATGCAATATGGAGGTTCCTCAAAATACTAAAAATACAAACACCATTTGACCCAGGAATCCCACTCCTTGGAATTTACCCAAGGAATACAACTTCTCAGATTCAAAAAGACATATGTACCCCTATGTTTATTGCAGCACTTTTTACAATAGCCACGATATGGAAGCATCCTGAGCGTCCATCAGTAGATGAATGGATAAAGAAGAAGTGGTACATATACGCAATGGAATACTATTCAGCCATAAGACAGAAACAAATTCTGCCATTTCCAACAACGTGGATGGAGCTGGAGGATATTATGCTCAGTGAAATAAGCCAGGCGGAGAAAGACAAGTGCCAAATGATTTGCCTCATTTGTGGAGTATAACAATGCAGCAAAATTGAAGGAACAAAATAGCAGCAGACTCACAGACTCCAAAAGGGACTAGTGGTTACCAAAGGGGAGGGGTGTGGGAGGGCAGGTGGGGAGGGTGGGAAAAGGCGATTGAGGTGTATTATGTTTAGTACACATGGTGTGGGGATTCACGGGGAAAACAGTGTCGCACAGAGAAGGCAAACAGTGAATCTATGTCATCTTACTACACTGATGGGCAGTGACTGAATTGGGGTATGGGTGGGGACTTGATAATATGGGTAAATGTAGTAACCACATTGTTTTCTCATGTGAAACCTTCATAAGAGTGTATATCAATAATACCTTAATTTAAAAAAAGGCTAAGAGGTTTTGAGGGAATTTTATTGCCAAAGAAATGATGAACCTGGCCTTTAAAAAGTCTTAGACTCTCAAATCCTTAAAGCAATTCTTGGTCTCCCAACGTTTCATTAGTAGGAAGCAAGTTGCAAAAATTGCCTAGCCTCTAAGGAAGTCATATTCTCAAAGCTCCCCACATATGGCAATGGGGGAAACTGAACCAAGATGAGCTGCTTAGAAGGCAAGCAAAGAACCAGAGAACAGTGGAGAAGGGAGTTCCTACTAAATGCAATCTAGGTTCTAACCAGGAAAAGCAGAGTCCTTGCAACCCCTGCCCCAGAGATTCTGCCATTGTTCGGTATTGCTACCATGTGTTTCTCCACCTTCCCTTTTCTGAATGAGATTGTGTTATACACAGGCTGTCCTTGCTCTACCACTTTATTTAGGGGAAGGAGTGTGATAGTTCACCTTCCAATTGAAGCATCAGAACATGAGCTACCATAATTGGCCCATGAAAAGAACTGAGCATTACTCAGAGATTCTAGACTTTGAAATGGATACATCAACTGAATGGGAATTTGGGCTGTCTTGCTCGGAAAGGAGGCGACTGTGTGCTCTATGTGAGAAACAGGTTATACACAGAAATGTGTTTCCAGAGGAACAGATGTGGCAGAGATGTCTAATTTCCAACAAATTCTGTTTCTTTCCTTCCACAGTATATTATTACTTGTGGGTAGCAGCTTGCCAGTTAGGAATTTTATATCCTGTCACCTCTACCTCCTTGCAAGTAGGTGAAGAAATGTAACTAGTTATGACCAAAATAATTTGAACTGAAGTGATATATGTGGGTTCTGGCCCAAGAAGTGAGAATGGTTCCTACACACTCATTTTCCCCTTCTGCTGACTACACACTCAAGAGAATAGCGGAGTCACACGCTGAACGGCATCTGGATCCTCACATGGAGGAGAGTTGTCTGCCAAACAGGAACATTTATCTTGTACTATATTGCATGAGCAATAAGTAATTTTATAGAGCAGTAGAACTATTATACTATACAGAGATCTATTTTTTTCCACCACTTAGCTTGGCCTAGAAAATCCACATAAGATACCAAATAGTGATCCTGAAGAAAATTAAACTGGGTGATGGATAAAACTATATCTCAATTAGTTGGGATGACTAATTGAGATGGGAAGATCAGATCTGCTCTTTCTGAAGAGGGTACATTTTAGCTGAGAAAGGAGGAGTCTGGCAAGATCTGGGACAAGCATTTGGGGCAGAAATTGTAACACATGTAAAACTCTTAAGGCATAAACCAATTTTGTGTTTTTAAGGAAAAGCAAAAAGGCCAGTGTGAACAAAGCATGCAGAGAAAAAGGAGAGAGGTAGGGCTAGCTGTGTTTGGGGTCTTATTGGTTTGGTGAAAAGATTGGATAAATTTCTGAGTCTAACAGGAATGCCTTGGAAGGTTTTACGCAGAAGAATGATCTAGTTCGTCCTCTGGCTGCATGGAGCATGACTTTAGGTAGGCAAGATGGAAAACTGAAATCAGACAAGAGGTTATCACAGAATAACAGTGGCTGGCATAGAAGGGGTGTGGTGTTGATGGTGAGATGTAGTCAGGTTGGCTTATATTTTAGAGCTACAGCTGAAAGGGCTTGCATATGGATGGGATATTGTGATGGAAGAAAAAATGAGAAACCAATGATATTTCATGTTTGGCCTGAAAAGATGAGTGGATTGGTGGCATTATTCATTATTTTATGTGACAACTAGGAGAATATTAAGTTGACAGTGTGTAGAAGTATGTGTGTGTGTATATGTGTACATTTAGCAGAGTACCTAACACAGGTTATGAATTAAATGTCATTTTTAATATAGCTATGCTAATACATTTGTTGCTTTCAGGTCCATCCCAATTATAATGGGGTGCTTAATTTTGGAGGTTTTAGAGAGACCCAATAAATCAATCACACCCCTCTTCTCCTCCTGAAATTGAAATGGACTGAAAAACGAATCCAAGCACCAATTTTATAGATTTAAGTATCATTCTTATAAATGATGATACTAATTTGAGACCCTCACCTAAGGAGCCTTACTAACACTAAGCTCCCCCTCTGTCCTTGTCACAGGCAGCGCTGAACACAAGCACGCCCACCTGGTTGCTAAACATGGTGCAGAGAGTGTGCCCGTATGTGCTTTGTAAGAAACGAGCCTAGGAAGGCTTGAGCCATGCATGCCTACATTCTTCTCCCAAACCCAGCCCCAGTCAGCAAAGAAGAGAGTTAGGCAACAAGTCATGAGTTCAAGGATGTTACCTACACAGAAATATAAAGAAAAGGGAATGGAGTTTCTCTCTTAAAACAAATGCAAATAAGTGATTATTAAAGACATCTGGAAAACATCTCTATAGGATACAAAGAGGACAAAGGAAGGGATTTTCAAGGAATAGATGTCATTTCAAAGAGGCGTGAGCATGTAATAAATGGCCCTTTTCCTGACACTTTCAAACCCAGCTCTTGGAACTCAAGAACGGAATGAAGCAAAGTTGAAATTTTACCTTATTTCAGAGAGTAAAGGAAGAAAAAGAACTAGAGGGGAAGAAAAAAAAATCTTGTCCTCTAGTTGGATTTGAAGTGAAATTTTGTTTTCCTGTTTTCCAATCTCATATTATGTGCGTGACTCATACCCAGAGAGAAAAACTGTCACTATTCCTCCAGCTTCAGACTGCCAGTTCTCATCCTGTCACTGCCATCACAACCCACGGGTTCCTGATGACTTACTGACAGAACTGGTAACTCCATCCGAGGACTCAGGTCCCTGGGCCTTTAACTTATTCTCTCGGGACTGAGCATACTTCCCTGAGGGATTAAATAGTAAAACAACTGCAAAAGGGTCCACACAAAGGAAGGAAATACGCTGCACAAAATGCAGTTCTTGGGCCACCAGGCTAGATCAAAGCTCCTTACTTCCCTTAAATATTAGGTTTTATCTGCAGACTAAAAAGGCATTGCTCTACTATCCTTTCCCCAGGCTTCCCGAGCTCTGTTCTGCACCATAGAGGACTACATTTCCCAACTTCCCTTCCTAAAGCAAATTCATCCACTGCAAGGCACTGGAGGGAGACTGGAGAGCAGAAGGCAGGGGAAACCCTAGCAGCTGCCGGATTTCTTCCAGTGCCTGGTTCCACTGACAGCCATTCTCTCTGCAGTCCTAGCTCCTGACTGGCAGCTCCCAGCATGATACACCCCTCCTCCCTTTCATTGTCTTTCAAAATCTAGTAATGGTAGCACCTTCCAGTGGTTGCTAATTTCTAGGATGGTTCACTATCCTATTTAGCTTCTCAGTTCTTGCATCCAATTCCCTATTAAATTCCTTCTGTTGAAATATCTAGAATGGTTTTCTTAAAGGTTGACTGGAGTATATCAAAATTTAGTGAAAGAACCCAGACTTAAAATGTTGCTTACTGTATGAGTCCATTCATAAAGCGTTCTTGGAATGCCAGCATTGTAGAAATGGAGAACAGATTAGTGGCTGCCAGGGTCAGGATGGGGACGTCAGGATGGGGATTGTAGGTATCACTATGCAAGTATAAAAGTACACATGCAGGATTCACGCGGTGATAGAGACACTCTGTATCTAACCATACAATGTTGCTATCCTGGCTGTGATCTTGTGCTATAGTTTTGCAAGATATTATCACTGGAGACACTGAGTAAATGATACATGGGAGCTCTCTATATTATTTCTTGTAAGTGCATATAATTCTACAAAATAAAAAGTTAAATTTTCCTAAAAGCAGGTTCACATAATCAAGCTACTCTAGGAACTGCAAGCTTTCCAATAACCAAATCAAGTATGTTTTTTTTATTGATTAAACTAAAAATTCAACCTTTAGCCACCCTTGCCATACTTCAAATGCTCAAGAACCACATGTGGCTCATGGCTAAAGCATTATATAGAGTGACTCTAGACGTTCTTTTGGGGCTAGAATGGCTAAAAATACAGTCAAATTTGAGCTATTGGGCCACACAAAACTACTCCCAGAAAGCACACTTCCTACAAAGAAATGCATTTCTACTCTAAAAATTCCACAATTCTGAAAAAGGTAATAAAACCTGCATGGTTTGAAAAACTAAGCAGTTGTGACAAACTGCCTAAAGAGATGCATTGTTGTTCAGACAGTTCCTCAGCCAGCTAACAGGATGTTGTCTGCTAGATAAGATGTACATTTCCTCCTTAAACTCCCTTATTTTTAAAAAAAGAATGAGTAAAATAAATAAGTGAATTATTTTAGATTACAGCTTTTCCCACCACCCTTATTTCTGCATGAACAATGGAGTTGAAAATTATGAGCAGTGATGACACACACTCCCAAGAGAAGCTGACGCTCTGCTCAGAAGGTCCCTGTCTTTGACAGGTTGACAAATGAAACTGTAAGATGAAATGAAATTGCAGCTCCCCCACGCACCGGCTGCCTGCCATGTGGAAGGCCCACGGCAGGCAGGTGGGGATGGATGGTCTCTGTTAATGGAGCTCTGGAGAGCGGTGTAGAGGGTGCAGGGGTCCTGTTCTCCTTGGTGACCACTGTGACTAGCTTCTCAATGAAATAGTGGAGGGTGGGGGCTGGAGATGCCAGCATAGCTTAACGTGCTCTGCTACTTAAGAGTGTGTTCCCATTGGTGGGGATATGGGTGAGGTATGCTCTTTTTAAATGGACATTAATTGGATCAGGTTGTGAGAAAATCTGCAGGAACAATTTTCTAAACCAACAGTAGAAGTTTGGCAGTCCTGCAAAGAAATCATCAGCCCTTCCGTCTAGCACTCAAGGCCCTCCACTGTCTGGACCCTTCTGCCTGTTCTCTCTCTGTGGCTCTCCACTCATATTAGCTTGTTTACTTCAGAACATCACCTGGATTACCCCTATAGCTTTGTGCAGGTCACTGTCTCTGCCTATAGTGACACCTGTTCCATCTCATTGTATTAGGGTCTAAGCTCTCCTTTAAAAACCAGGTAAACCACACTGCCTGGAATCCAACCAGGCTGTAAGTGATCTTGCCATCTTTGGGATTTCTACAGCTAATACTCACAACAGCAGCCATTCACTTATGTGCCCAGTTCTGTGGCTGGTATTTTTATGCTCCCTAACTTATTCCTCACAAACCTACTGTACATAAATTATTATCCTCATTTTAAAGACAAGTAAGCAGAGCATCAGAGCTATTAAGTAGCTCACCTAAGGTCACAAAGGAGGTAACTATCAGTACCAGTATTCAAACTAAATATTTTTTCTGTCTCCAAAACCTGTGCTCTTACCCCTGTACTATTCTATTAACTCAGGACACAGGCATTTAATCAAACCACATTTATGAAGCATTTAATAGATGCCAGGCGTCGAGGAAGGCTCTAAGGACACAATAAATGATCAATTCAAGGCACTTATAATATAATCACATAAATGCATGTGGTAAAGATATATGCAAAGAATTATAGGGTTTCACTTATGGTGGGTTTTCAAGATATATGAAAGTTTACCAGGTGGAAAGGGCCTGGTCAAAGGCATGGCATGTGGATGAGAGGATGTAGGATGATATATGTAGAGAAAACCCACATGCAAAGGCAAAGAATTTAGAAAGTCCATAGAGAATTGAAAATAATTCAGCAGCATGCTAGAAACACAGTCAAAAGCAGGTAGGGCTTTCTTTGTCACATGCAAAGGTTGGAAGGTATTCTGTGGGTAACTGAGAGCCACCAAAGGATTTTTAAGCAGAGGATGATCAGATCGCATGTGCGCCTCTTTCAAAATTTATCATCAAGTATATATTGAATACCAAGCATTATACTGAAACTGAAAACTTGTATAAATAAGGGTTTTCAGCTAAATGATGGAGAGACTCAAACAGACCAACAGTTACAGAGGTGTCTGCAGGGTGATATGAAGCACCGAGAACAGGCCACTCCAGAATGGCAGGCAGTGTGGCAGGTGTCAGAAACAGTTCCCCAGAGGAGACATCAAACTGGGAGTGGCTAGAGAGGGACTGGAAGTTGCTACACAGGGAATAAAATGAAGGACTTGAAACCATAATGAGAATATATTTGGAAATTATTTCCTAGAAGTGACTAAAATATTGAGTGATTTCCTGGAATGGATGTGGGGACATGGAAAAAGTAAAGGAAAAAATTTTGGTGGTGACTGAAATCTTTAGCCCACTGAATTTATGGGATAGCAACATATGGAAAAGAGAAAAAATATTAAGTTTGCAGAGGTAAGAGTCTGCATGCAATTTTGCCAATAAGAGGAAACTGCCAGTAATTCACAAACAAAAAGAGAACTGAACAGAAAGAAATATTGGAAATGGAATAACAGAATGCCAGGTAAACATAACATTGCACTTTTTTGTTATTTTTAATATTATTACATCACTTGGCTAATAATGGCAAATACTGAGCCATTTCACAAATCAAAACAGTATGTTTGAGCTTACTAAAATAATAAATCTTATTTTATTTGCTTTCTTTCGTAGGTGTTTTGCAGAGTGGTAACTGAATTTCCTGCAAATTTGTAACCAGCACTTATAAGTATACAAGGGAGTTTTCCAGAAACTGTATATTTTTGATGACAGCATCAGTCCAGGAGTATAAATGTGTGCCTATGAATCCTTGTGTTTTCCCCCAATTTTCCAAGGTTTAGAGTATAGCTATCTACATTCCCAGAAACGATCTCAGCTTGTTCCCAGTATGTCTCCTGTGCTCTTTTAAGGCTTCTTTGGCTTTCTTACCTTCTTTGCAACCTCATTAACAACCAACAAATCATTCTTTTGAAATCTTAAAAATGTTCTATGCCTATCTGTAAAAACAACAAGAAGTACACCTTTTTTCTTACAATATCCTTTAAATTTTTTGAAAAATTGTTAAAGTTCAAAATAGAATTTGTGTTTTAAATTTCCTGATATTTTACTCTAAAATAAAATAAAATTTATTTATAATGTATTTTCCTTGCATTTAAAGATAAGATTGTTGGTTTTTAAAAAGAAAATTGAACACTCATTTTCTCAGTGCACAGAAACATCAATCTATGTTGAAAGGTACTGAAAAAGATCAGAACTCTTGACTAAGAAAAGGGAAGAATCTATTCCAAGGCAAGTTAAAGTGAAAATAAGATAAAAAATGTCCTTCCCTCAGCCTCATAAGTAATCATTTCTATTTGTGCATCTTATACAACAGATCCTTTGGAAATATAATGGCACAAGCTGAGGTACAGCCTTAATTCTCAACTCAGTTTTCAGAATTTAAAGAAAAAGGATATGGGTATTCCTTTTTGATGAGATCTTCAAAATCATTTTTAATTGATTGTGTGCAACTTCTCAAACTTGAAATGAAAAAGTCACAAAAGCGTCGTATGGGGCAAGCCATCGCATGAGGCTTGGATACCTGAGGGATTGATGGATCCCAAAGGGACTCATGGGATGTCCTGGATGCAAAAGCATAAGAATCAGGCATCTACACATCAGCCACATCTCCCTTTTTGCTTGATGGTGTGTTTCACGCATAGGCATTTGCTATTTCCAACCCAAATATTGTCCCTCTGACATTGAGCAAAAGATATCAGCCCCCTATGATGACTTGAAAACCAGGTCATCAGACCTGTACTTCCACATCCTGACTGCTTTCTGCCTTGCAGGGGTTCCCTTCCCCTCCTCCAGGCTGGCAATTAGCAGCCCTTCCCTCCTACTCTCTCAAAGGTGCATGCCTCCCTTCCCATCTTTTCCCAAGATTGGTTCCGTCCCTACTAATAATTAAGTTTATCTTATAAAAAGAAACAGAAAAAACACAAAGCCCTGTCTTTCAATTCCAGTTTTGTCTCATTACAATTCCGTTTTTTAAAGTTTGTTTTGAGTTTGTTTCCTTTCTAGCTAAGAACAGCAGATACATACTACAGATCTGCAATCCCTCATCCACGGTGCTAAAATGCAAAAAGCTCTGAAAATATATATAATTATATTTTTTTGTTGCAACCCATTTGAGAGCAAGCCCTAATTTTATAATTTGGTAGTAAAATCTGATGGGGACTGACACCTGAAGGGAATAAATAATGTATGCTGCAGTACTACATTAAGGCACATTAACATGTCTAGATACTCTTCATATACCACTTACTATTCTCAGAGAATGTCCAAGTTTGGACAACTGTCTTATTAAAGGAATAAATGTTGATGATTCCTATGAGACTCAAACAAAGAGAAAATAACTATGGCTTCTCTCCCTGCCAGGAGCCTTGTAGAGAAATATTCACACGAAGGTGTGTGTAGTGGGTTTCACACTCAGATATCAAAGTGTGTCCAATATGCCAAAGAGGTAAGATTATATCCACCATTATTACTGACTGAGGTCAAAATCAAAACCCTCTAAAAGATGTAGCATGAGAGATGGTGGCATGACATTTGTCAAAAGTACAAAGAGGGCTCCAAATCTGCACAAAAGCTGCTGGTGAAAAATTCATTTTAATTTTTAATAGGTTAAGAAAGCTCTCAAGGGTTTATCTAATTATTTACCCAATAAATCCTCATCGATCTTTGGAAGGGAAACAGCACTGGAGATGAGATGGCAGGCTCTGAGGTCAGTCAGGCTGGCTGTGCAGGAATCCTCTTCTGTGACTTTATGACATGACTTAACCTCTCTTGAGCCTCCCTTTCCTCTTATATGAGATTACGTATTACCTACCTCAAAAGGTTCTTGTGAGGATTACATGTGATTTTCCAAGTAAAACATTTAGCGCAGTGTCTGATACATAGTAAGCATTCAACAAATGTCAGTGTAGCAGGATATGAACATTCAGGCTCTTTTATTATGCAAATTTAATTATTTTGTTTTAGCATTCACTGCTGCACTAGAGAAAAAGGAACACAAATATTTCTATTTCTCTTCATCTCCTAGGAGGTATGATGATTAAGCCCTGCCTGCTCTCAAGGAAAGAGGAAATGACTTTTGTGTGTCACTCATTCTGAAATTTACAGGGCTTCAAAGTCAACTTTTGAAAGAAAAAGAGTAGCTGGTATTAAGGAAGAAATAGAGAGTCAGAGAGGCAGAAGGCAGAGAGGAGTTTCCTGAGATTAGAAAGAGACCTACAGTGGGAGTGATGGTACAGGACTTTGGTTCTGGAATGATAAGACTCAGCTCCTATGACACTGACTGCACCCAGGGAGGCAGAAATTACCTTCAAAGAATGAAATATAGTGTGGCAAGGGAGAATGAAATTCAGAAGGAATTTCACATGAAATATGGTATAGTATGTGGGCTCAGAAGACCTAGAGGGGTTCATCCTCACCAATGATTTCCAGTCCCATTCATGACACCAAAGTAGTGGGTGGCTTAGACAGCAGCTGTCTCAGCAGTATAACCTCTGTAGACACAAATGATAAGTAGAAAAGCTCCAATATTATGACACAGCCACAGTGAGGAAGGAGTCCCAAAGTCTAACTAAGTTGAATTTCCCAACAGTCCACCAGAGTAACTCAGAGTCAAAAATTATGTGATGCATAGCAATAAATAGAGGCTGCATTTCTTGGATACCTAATGCTTAGAATGAAATTCACATCCTCTACTTTAGTTGTCACGATATGGCTTCATGCCGTTTGTGACAGGCTAAGGGTATACGACAGTGAACAAGAGATATGGTCATTGCTTCCTGGGAATTTAAAGTTTAATAAGGGAAACGGACACTTTAAAAGCAACTTCAATAAGCAGTGGTGTTATGGTGCAGGAAATATGAAATAAAAGTGACTCAAGGGAACAGAACCAAGCTTAGGGGTCAGGGAAGGCCTCTTTGCAGGAGTGAGGATAAAGCTGAGACTGGCGATGTGAGGACCTGAGCAGGTGAAGTGGTCAGGGCTGGGAGAAGAGCCAGGCCAAAGCTCCAGGAGAGATGAGAAGAGAGAATATGGTACAGTAAGGGAAGAGACTATGTCTGGTAGGACTGGAGCACACAAAGCAAGGGAGGAAGTGACTTGAGGGAAGGTATAAGGGAAGCAGAAGTCTGATCATGGCAGGCCAACCTCTCTGAATGACTCCGGTGAATCAGCCAGGGCAGTTCACAGCTGAGTCAGGGCAGCCGTCCTTACAGTGACCATGAAGACAATGTAAAGCTGCTGAGGGAGAGGATGAGAAAGGCCAGTTCTGAACTAACTCTGGATGGGGAGCACCAAAGGGGGGGCCTGGGACGCTTACAGTGAAGCATGAAAGAACTAGATATGGCGGCAATGTATGTGTGCTTGGGTGGTGTGACTGCGCTCCTGGTAAGCTGATCAGGACATTAAGTGGAACTTAGTAGGGACCATAATATATCTCTTGCTTACTGGACATAGAATGTCATATTCTATGGACTGAATGTTTGTGCCTCCCCAAATTCATATGTGGAAGCCCAGATCCTCAGTGTGATGATATTGGCAAGTGGGAGCCTTTGGGGAAGTAACGTGGTTTAGAAGAGCTCATAAGGGTGGGGTCTCCTGATGGGATAAGTGCCCCTAAAAGAGAAATGAGTAACCATGCTTTCTCTCTCCCTCCCTCTCCCCTCAAACCTCTGCCATGTGAGGAATTAGACAAAACACAGCCATCTGCCAGCCAGGAAGAAGGTCCCCACCAGAACCCAAACATGCTGGCACCCTGATCTCAGGCTTCCCAGCCCCCAGAACTATGAAAAATAAGGACCTGCTGTTTAAGCCAGGCAGACTGTGGGTATTTTACAGCAGCCTGAAATGACTAAGACAGGTATTTAAATTTGTATGGATCTAAAAAAAGTATTCCAGGGCAATATTTGAAACCTCTAAACTGAGGGAATGTCTTTAAGTAAGCAGGCAAGGCTCTGAGCTGTTGTAGAAAAGCAGCCAAAAGGCCTGTCAATCCCACCTTGCAGGTGAGGAAGCCTGTCTTAGGCAACATGCCCAGCTATAGCATGCACAGGGGCACCCAGGAGAGGGCCACCATCACACAAGTGCCTGATCACAAGCCCATTCACAGCACATCTATTCTGCTGGATTATTTGCAGCCACACTAAACCTCGTTGATGGAAACCGTGATCATGCAAGTAGTCACAGAGACATCTGAGTACTGAGCACAGGGCTTGAATCCTGACTCAACCATGTCCGAGCTGCACTGCTCTAGATGAGTTACAGGTTTCTCTGAACTTCACTTTTCTTACTAGAAAAAAAGGAAGTATTTTTTTTAGAAACCCAATCAACCAGCATAAGCAAAAGATGTCTTTGTTTTAAAGATGAGGATGATGACATGGAACCTGCTGGAAGGAGGTGCAGTTAGCTCTTCCCAGGGAAGGGAAGCAGAAACTAGGATGCTTGTGGACAGCAATTACTCTCTCAGTGGCTCTGTCTCCCTGCATCTGCTTTACATCCTCCATATCTTCTGCTTTCCAAACATAATCGTGATGGACTGAGGTTCTTCATTCCCACTGGGTTGACATGTAGTTACTAATAGAGACTACTAGTTTCTGCAAATCTTAATTCCAATTCCCAGGAGAGTGCCTGGGTAGCCCATCCCTGCCCCAGAGTCACATACAGCCAACAGCCTGGTCTCCTTGAGGGGAATAGGGAGTGGGGTCTGAGAATGGATTTTAAAGAAGGGTCTCTGGAATGACAGAGAGCCCAAAAGGGAATCCTCTACAAGGAAACCTCACAAAAGGTTGCAGTTAGGATTCATTTAATTGATACATGCAGAGTAGTGAGCACATAAAATAACAGTATGTTACACTGTAGTCCCTCATTTTACCCTCACAAGAATTAAATAAATAGATATTCCATGCACTGTTGTCCTAACTAGCTAAAATGAATCTGAGTGGGTATCATATTTGATCCATGAATTCCTCACCATGTGGGCATTTCTCGGGTGTGTATACCCCCAAGTGGCTGACAACCAGTTGTTCTATTTGGAAATAGTACAATTCACTTTACTATTTGAAAGCGTATTTATGAGAGAGTATGAGTTAGGCCTGTGTCTCATAAATCCCTATGCAGCCTGTTAAATGTGCAAATGAGACCAGAACGATAACTGTCAATCACAGCATAGGTGAAGTGAACATATGGGAAGGCCAGAGACTCTGGCATGCAATGTGAGAAAGCTGTGGTGGTCCTACACCTCTCATATGTCATTAAAGGGACCTTGAACTTGGTTCTCCAATGTTTAATAATTACCTGAGTATTAATTTACTGAACAGATACACTCTGAATAACAAGTTTTATTTAGAAAGAGGAAGAATTGAATGTACAGGCTTTCCTTCCAGTGAGACCTACTAATCTACCATTCAAGAGTTAAAACAAACCATCAAATTCTAGAGAGACACATGCTTGTTTATCTGAATGGCTGTTCCTTTCCACACATTCTCTCCATGGACCTTATTACCTTGTAACCAAAAACAGTCAAGTTCAAGGTATGATGTGGTTAGTGACCATCTTTCACATAAAGAGCTAGAAATTAGTTGTGGTCTTGTTGCTGAGATGGATTACAATTATTTAAAGTGTTTTGACCCTCCAATTCTGGATGACCCTAGGTTGCTATCTTCTTCCAAAAAAAGTAGTTTCATAAACTCAGTTCCACCACTATCAGCTACTGAACCTCCATGGTGCTTTTACACTTTAATTATACACTGAGTTTACTTAAAAAAAATAATTTTCCAGAATGACTGACTGTAATGAACACTAACCCATCTGTGTTATCTATCATTTCTCATATTTGTATAAGTATGGAAATACTGATGAAATTTTGTCAATAATATTGGGCTTCTACTAAATTCAACCCATTACCTTCACTCCAAGTGTTTTTCTAGATGCTATATGAGGATGAAAAGGTGACTAGGGCACAGTCTCTCCTTTGGAAGAATTTATAATCTAGTTGAGATAAAAAGATATAAGCCTTTTGATAAACAACAGTGGGCTCAGCTAATAGAAGGAGGTAGCAATGATCAAATAGAAATAACAAAATTAGGACTTTATACCAGGAATTCAGAAGTGGAAGTGGTGAAACAGGCTGTAGTAGTTAGAGGAGGATTTCTGCAGTAGGTGAAGTTCCAGATAGGTGTTAAAGAATGGCTAGAATTTAAATCATAGGAAAAGAGAAAAAGCCTGTGGCACCGTTCAGCATCACTATTAGGAAATGAATCGAAGTGCAGGTTCTACTAATGAAAGACTAATAGCATAGCCTTAATGATAATTTTAATCATGATAATGAAAAAAAATCATGATGTTCATTACTTCCTGAGAAGCATTTCCTTGCCACTCTTAATAAAACAGACCCCTCAATCACTCTTGGTATATATTTTATAGCATGTAATCCATTTACAAACAGAAATTAGGTAGGTAGGTAAGTAAATAGACAGAAAGAAATTTCAATTCTTGTTGACTGCCTGGCCCATAAGAAGGCAAGCTCCATGAAGTAAGGGACTTAAATCTATTCTCTGATGTATGTCTGGATCTAGAGAACACCCCAACTGGACTTTGAAAAGTAGGTGATCATTAAATATCTGTTGAATAAATAAATAAGTGACAATTACTAACATTTGCACAGTGCATAATGTGTTACATTGTACAGTGTATGTTATTACAAAGTACTTTCATTCCTTTAATTGGGGAATAGCATATCTTGACACTATTACCAAGACTGTGGAATGAGAGAGATCTGAGCCTGCCCCTTACATACCTTACAGACCAGCAGGAGTGTCAGGCAGTGGAAAAGATAATTACAACCAAGTTTGATGAGTATACCAATACAGAATGTTGGGAGTAAGATGGAGAGCATAGCGGAGACCTGTGAAAGTGTCAGGGAGGTAGGTATCACTGTTCCTTTCATTTTAACAGTGAGAAAACAGTGGGTCAGGAAATTTAGCAGAATTGTTTCAAGTCATATAGTTGAAAGGTGGAGATGAGATTCTTGTAAATATACACTGACCCCTTGGATATGAAGATAATTACAGTGTTACTATTTTGAAGTACACACCTAACTAGAGCAGGAGCCTGGGCTTCACTCTGCCAACACCTAGTTTCATCCTCCCTTGCTGGCTGCGAGGGTGCCTGTGCATGACCCTGTATTTGATTGTATTGAATTACATGACTGCTCAAATCAAAATGAGCTGAAGATGTCCACACAGGGAGATGACTTGCTGTCGGCAGATTCACAGCTACAAGCCCTCCAGCAAAGGCGTGGGAGGGGTGCGGTGGGGAGCACAGGTGGAGTAGGGAATGTGACCCAAATTTATTTAGAGTCAGATTACAGAATTGGGGCTGGGAAATCAAAGCTGCCTTCCCACTCCAACATGACTAAATGACACTTTCAGAAGCCGTTCACACCCAGAACAAATTGCTGGATTCACTGGTAAAGATGTTACCATTGTAGCAACATAATAAATGCACGTATTTCTTCAGAAAACATTTGCTAAATGTCACCTCGTTGCCAAACATTCTGCAGGTCCTTGTCTGGAGACAATTTTGATTGTCATAACCTGGTGGTGGGGTTCTCTGGCACCTAGTGCAGTAGAGGCCAGAGATTCTCTAACATGTTACAATGCACAAAATAACTCAACAACAAAGTATCGAGTTCTAAGTGTCAATCATTTCAGGTTGAGAAATCCTGGTGTAGACCTAAAGATCAGTAGGAAGAATTCTTGCCCTCAAGGACTCAAGGCATGCAAATAATGATGATCAAACACAATAAACCCCACAATGGACAATATTTAAGATGCCATAGGAGCACACTAGAGCTGTGCCTAAACCCACACTCCTGAGAGTCACCAGAGGAAACCACGGATCTCCACCCTTGCTCTCTGATTCTCAGCATTATCCCTATGTCATAATTAATCTGAGTTTTAAACACTAATGCCAGCTCTCATATCAATGAATTAGGGAATTGGCTTTCAGTGATTTTTAACTTAGTCAGTTCCTTTTTGTCTGCAGAAGAACATAAAAGCCCCATGTGGTTTAAAGCCCCATTTAAGGTTTAGAGACTGTCAGAAGCATGTTTTTGTCAACCTTTAAAGAATGGACCAAGCCGATGTTTCAAATAACAGAAATCACAGTCATTTGTACATGAATGTGCAACAAAGGACTTAGTTCAAAAGTGAAATAATGAAAGGAAACCACTTTAAGGTCACTTCTATCTCCAGTGGGTTAACAGTAGGTACAATCATTACCTCCTTTATAAACAATTATATTTTTATGACTCTCATTTATGCAATTCAAAATATTCTACATATTGTGACGTCCATGCAAATACAAGGGTTTCTATAGATACAAGGGTTTCTGTAAGATAGGCTCTTATAGAAAAAGATTCTCTTTACAGTGCAACACACACCCAAAAAATCAAACCATCAAACAAAAGAACATAGTCAGATTTATTTTTTTTATGAGAAACCTTACTACCTTACTTATTTCTTAACTAAAGAAATACACCAAGCTCTTTGGGTTGTCCATTACGTCATAAATTCAGGGTATTAACAGCTAAGGAAGATATTTTACAAATTGATATCTGAAGATGCAATGTACCCTTTGGCCTGAATGATCTGTTTTATAGCTTTCCCTTAAAGTTGATTTCCTTCATATATTTTACTTAATTTATTTTCAAATAGGGGCTTCTTAAAATAATTTATTTCTACATGTTCAAGTCACTGTCTGTGAAGGACATTCTCATTAAAATTCCTTTCCATCCACTCTTCTATCATTATACCATTTAACAAGGTCCTGCAAACATTGTAGGGTATAAAAAAGCTTTCCATCCTGGATTTGCAAATAGAAATTTTGGCTGCAGGGTATTTTTCTGATCCAATCCAAAGTGAGATACAATGTTTTTCTGATAATATAATACTTATTCATGCTTTTGTCAGTAGAATGTATTAGATATGAAACTGTCTTAGCCTAGACATCACATAAAATTCATCTGGATAGTTGCACCCCCCTAGTAATTATTGCTGAAAGCAAGCCAACTAATATCAATCATGCTCAGAAAGTAGTCTACATTATCACTCACATTTTTTGGTGGATATTTGTTTCATAGATATTAAAAGAACTAATGATAATAACCATTGACCTAGAATTGAAATGGCATTTTGGTGATTCACAGTTAAATATAGAAACATCACTGTTGGTTTTTGCCTTAATTTCTTTTTTATGTTACCACTAAAATGGCACAAGAGTGTATCTTTACCATTCCTACCTCACTGTGTTGTACCTTTGCGACAATTAATGGTCCAAGTGTAGAATTCAAGGTCTGAATCAAGCCACAAACTTCATTTATTTCTCACTGATGCATACTTTGAAATCCAACTTGTACTTTCTTCATGAATTGTTTATTCTCTGATATGGAAATATATTATACTAGGCACTTCTAATCTTTTCCAGAAAGCTTCTGCCTTCATTTCTCCATTAGGCAGTAATCTGTCTTTATTGGATATTAATGTTATTTAAATCCACAGGAAATTTATAATCACTAAAATGCTTCATAATGTAATTTAAACACTCCTGTGGCAATTAGTATACATTTTAGTATCTAAATGTTCTCTGGTGTAATATAAGTTGCCCCCAAAGTCTTTCCCTTTAAGTGACAAGGGTCTAACTATAGGTTCATTCACTACCACTCGTTTTTACATGAATATTTACCATCTTAGAACTAAGCCTACACATTTTAGTATCTGTCTGCATACACATTTTTACTATTGGTCATATGTAATGATGTGACATAGAAAAAAATTTAGTTACTCTCCAGAAATAAATGTAATACCTTCAAGACTAAGAGGACACTAAGATTAATCTGCTTGTCATCTACACAGCTGGAAAGAAAACGTTTTACACAATACTGATTTGAGTAAAATTTACACTTTTATCATGGAAAATTCTCTTTAAATTGTTTGTACTCCAATCTTTGAAATAATAGTTTCATAGAGCCCATGAGTGTTGCTTCAAAAATATCCAAACCTATAAGAGAAGAAATATTTTTATAATTATGTGGCTGTAGAGAGCACTGAATTGTACATGATACAGAATTTGAAAACTGTAAAATTATCAACAAAATGAAATGAGATATATGATATCCAATTAATTTCTATGTGTTACAGTGTTAACCTAAGTGCAGATAAACATTTAATTATTTAGTTATTTCCTGCTTATTTCTAAAAGGATTTGGGAGGGTTGATTAAGTATTCTCTTTCAGCATTGATGGTGGGGGGTGGATGCAGAGCATCAGGGACTCATCAAACAAACCAGGAAATATATAATACATACACATATTTCACTACTATTTTCTGAGTAGTAAAATTTATTTAGTAAGACTAGGATTATTCTATAAAATTATTTTACAATACAAAAGGTATTCTTTAACCTCCTTTACACAAATTCCAGGCCACCTCACAGTCAAATGTGCATACTTCTCAGAAACATCCCATATTTATTCCTTAAAATAACTCATATGGGACTTCAGTTTGCGTATTTGTTGAGGTAGTCCTTTCTGCTTGAGTATTTAGAAGTGTGAAAATGGTTCTCTGTTCAATACTGTCATTAGCTCAGATTTTCTTAATCTGTAAAAGATATAAAGTTCATGATTTACTGTAAATACATGCACACACACACACACACACACACAATCTCAGATGAATTATCTCCCCACTCTGTTAACACCTTAACACCCAAAACTATGTAATCAATGCTTTATTAGATTTAGTTTAATTCTAAGGCAGGGACAAAAATGAAATCTTTAGAAGGTGAAACTTCAGTTAACAATATCACACAATTATGCTATTTGCAATATATACAAAACAACCTAGAAAAAGAAGATTTTCTTCCCCATTTTGTATAATGAAAAGCCTAGATTAGGGGTTCATTATTCTCTATGATAGAAACCAAAATAATTGGCTGACTTTAAAATTCATGACACTTGGCAACTGCAGAAGTAATTATGCCATAGAGGAGCCAACAATATAGTTACACGATTACTTCTGCTAGGATATCTCCATTTCTTCCCACAGTAATGCCAACACATACAGTCAGGTCTTCAAACATTATAACAGCTCTCAGCTCAACTGATGTGAAAAGTCACAAGATGCCGATGCAACAAAGCAAAGGAAGGGCAGTTTCACTGATGGCACATCAGAGCTATTGCCCTGGGGAAAGAAGATAGCAGCTGATATTGGCTGTATCATGCCCTATGGATCTTTCCTTAGGGAATTTAAACAAAAACAACCCATACATTTTGGCAGGCTTCAGAACCTTTCAACTCCACCAGCTGACTTGTTCATAAACATTTGTTGGCTTAAGGGGAAAACTGGTAAAATAAGTTGACTGAGTACTGAGATCGTATTTTCATTTAAAAATTAACTTCCATGTATAGTAAAAAAATAAGCCTGAAAGCATTCCACCTCTCCTGATTTATATCAAATAATGCTTTAAAGGGCTGGCAGAAGAGAATCTTTTTATATGTTATACATACACATATTTCACTAGTATTTTCTGAGTAGTAACATTTATTTATTAAGACTAGGATTATTCTATAACATTATTTTACAAAACATAAGAAAAGTTATAAATTTACTCATGTACTTATGCACCTCTATGTTTATTGCTGTACTATTTGCAATAGCTAAGATATGGAAGCAACCTTTGTGTCCATCAATAGATGAATGGAGAAAGAAGAGGTGGTACATATACACAATGGAATATTATTCAGCCATAAAAAGAAAATAAATCCTCCCATTTGCAACAACATGGATGGATCTAGAGGGTATTATGCTCAGTGAAATAAGCCAGTCAGAGAAAGACAAAAACCATATGATTTCAATTATTTGTGGAGTATAAAAACAAAGCAAAACAGAAGGAACAAAATAACAGTAGACTCATAGACACCAAGAAGGGACGAGTGGTTACCAAGGGGGAGGGGTTGAGATGTGTCTGCAGGCAGAGGGTGAAGGGGATAAGGGGGAACAATAATTTACGATCACAATATAAGTTGGTCATGGGGAAGGTAGTACCGTATGGAGAATATAGTCAATGATTTTGTAACATCTTACTATGTTGACAGATAGTAACTGCACTAGAGGGGGTAAGGATTTAATAATATGGGTAACTGTTGAATCACTGTGTTGTATATTTGAAACCAACATAAGATTGTATATCAATGATATTTTAATTAAAAAAATTTTTTTCATGCACTTACACATGAGTAAATAGTACCTTTATATGATATCCTTCAAAAAAAATAGAAAAAGAAAACAATGTTACTACTCAGATATTTAAAATAGAAGTGATCTAAGCAAGTTGAAATGTATTTGACAATATAAACTCAGTGAATACATGAATGCATTTTAAATCATTACAGAACTCTAACAAAATGAAGACTGTGCATTCTTGAGAGTAAATATTCATAAGGAAATGAGAAATCTTACTCAAATATTTGGGTTCAATAAAATAGCCACATAATTGGCTGATTACTTCGAACAGAATTTGAGATCATATCAACATTATCACAATATTTCTACAAACACACAAGATTGTTATTGGGATTTTAAAAGTAGATTTTTTCAAAGTTTGGTATAAGACCATAATTTTCCAGAAAGTAATTCCAAGAAGCATTGTCACCCAGAAAAAAAAAAGTTAAAATGCTATAAAGTTAGATAAATGTCATATTTGAATGTAAGTTATACCATATACATTGTTTAACTATGGGCATGTTTATTTCCTGATCTTTGACTCTTTTCCCTTGCCTACAAGAAGGAACTGATAATGTTCACCTCAGAATTGGGTGTGATGACTGATGGGTTGATAAATGCAAAGACAGGCCTAACCAAAGAGAGTAAGTAGGTGCTTGTAAAGAGTCTATCTGAAGAAGTTCCTTCAGAGAAGGTACTTAAAAGAAATTCACAGAAAATTTAGAGCCTTTCCAATCCTGCAAAGGAAGGGACCCTTCAATTTAATGATTTTGCATCTCAATGGCTGCCATGCCATATCTTATATTTCCTTTTGATATCAAATAGGAGATTTTTGGTCATTGACTCCAAGAATTTGAGCAACTCTTTTATTCTTATACCTCTATTATCTCTTTAATTCACTCTCTAATTTACATTAAAGGCAGGAAAACACAGCAACCAGCTCTCTCTCTCCCCTCTGAGCAGTTAATCATGCTTTTTCTCATTTCTGGAATGCCCTTCCCACTTTCCATAGCAAAACTTTCAACCTCCTTCTTTCAAGGTTATTCTAAAGAAGCAGGACTCCAGACAACAGATTATGTCTCTGAGTCTTGTATGCTATATATTTTTACAAAGCAATGTGTGCCTACTTTATTCTACCAACACAGAAAAACAACATCTAGTTCAACCCTTCCCACTAGGCAGATTACCACATAGTTGTTAACTGACTTATAAACCAAAAAAATAAAGAGATTTCCTAGTGAAAAAGTCCAAACATTTAAAAAGTTCATGAGGTAACTGCAGTCAACTAGTTAAAGGTAAGTTAGTACATGGGGAGTTCATTATTACAGATACTGTACAAATAAAGCTCAATGACTTCAACACTGACACCCCTGCTGTTGGTTTTTGCAATCCACTTACTAAAAAAAAGAGAAATTAACTATCTATATTTTCTCTTCTTACTGAAACCTAGTTATGATATAATAAGTATAAGAAAAAACTGTGAACAGAAAATAGAAAGTGAATGTTATGCAGACAAATAGAATTTTTTTAAGTAAAGGAATTGGGAAAAGAATTAAGGCAAAAGAGAAGGAAAAGTAATGGGAACAATGATACAGAATCAAATATACGGAAATTAAGCAGGAACAGAAAATTAAAATGCTAGAGTGCTCTAGAGAATGGCATTTAACAACAATTAGTAAAACCCTTGGTGAGAATTCAATTTGTTAGATGTTATAGAGGCTGATGGGAGACAAAGAGAAAAGCAAAGAGGCCTGGCCCACGATTTCCGAGAACTCATAAAATAACAGGAAGGAAAAGGCACATGCATGAAGAAAGTGTTTAAAAAAAACTCATTAAGATACCAAAGAGGAAATCTGTTTGTGTGTGCTGAGATAGAGCAGGTGCGAACAAAGGGCTTGGAAGTTGGAATCACTCAGGCCCTATTCTGACACATAAGAGGTTCATAATCCTGGGAAGCCCAAGAGACCCACTCTGGACCTCAGTTTTCCTGTCTGTAACGTGAGATTTGACTACATGATCTCAGACATACTTAGTGTATTCCATGATTCTAGTGCACTGAGGAGGCATATCCCAAAATGTGGATTAAAAAAGAAAAAAATCTTAAGGGAAGGAATTCTGCGTAAGGGAGAGATGGGAGTATTGACAAAGTATCAAAGAGGAAACTCCACACAAAGCAAAACCCCAGAGCTAGAAATGAGTGTCATCCATGACAGGCGAAACTCATACTTGGTGGGCCAGAATGTGGACTCAGTCAGAGAGAAACAACAGGAATGAGAAGAGAAAGAAGGTAAGGTCTTGGAGACCAGGAGCTGGAGTGAAGACAGGGCAAGAGCAGAAAATACATAGGAATAAAATAATTTAGGACAGTATTTGAAAAGTGAACAAAAAAACATATATTTTTAAGGCAAAAGAAAACGTTTGAAAAGAGCGAACAAAGGAACCAAGGTACAATTAAAAGTTAGAAAAGTAATATATATACATATATATAGCTCTTTGGTTGATAAATAGGGCAGAAAAGTAAGTGGGTGTGAGAAAATGAATGAGTCAGTGGTTTAGAGAAAATGGACTAAAGTTAGAACATAGATAAATGGGCAAAGATTTGAGCATTAGTTCTAAATTAGAGCCTTTAGTACTGCATCAAAATGTGCATTTCAGGGTCACTGAAGCAGCCAAGACAGATTGGCTTCTGCAAATGTTTTACCGGCCAAACTCAAAGCATCTCCAACTGGACAAATGGAGAAGAGAAAGTGAAATAGGTGAAGTCTTAGGAAATACTTTCTTCCTCCTGAGCTCAAAGCCAATTAATTGGCCAAAAATTGGACTTCCAGCAGTACTGAATGCAATGCAATCCTAACGATAATTATTATCTTAACTAATGGTTACTGAACCCTTCCATGCACCCGGAACCAGACTGTGCTTTAAAAAGGCACCATGTCATTTAGTGTTTCCTATGAAAGGATAGAAACCGATGTCAGTGGCAAGAAATTGTGGTTCTATCCTGTTTCTCCTTTGCTCATTTATATATGAAGTTCAACACCCCTTGTAAGCCAGAGTTTTAAAAAGTCAGGCGCAGGGCAAAAGTAGACTCCACCAGCTGTCACCAGCAAGGCAAGGAAGTATGTGAGTATCGTCATCACCTCAAGCAGGAGAGTCCAGATGAATCCACAGCATTAAAAAGAAATCAGGGAAATGTCAAATGTCAAAAGGACCGCAGTGCATAAAAGTGAAAGGAGGCAATATGATAGCACACATGCTCTTAAAACCTTGAGCCTCTTGGTTTTATTCTGCAGTGTAAACATGATTACTACCTGGAGGGTAGATGAGGAATGGCTGGGGACAGTTTAGTTCTCCTGAGGAGAAAAACAAGGAAACATTACTCAGATTTATAATTAGCTAGATTGCTTCTGTGACAACGAGGGGAGACACCCTTTCAACATGGATGGCTCATTGAGGTTTCCTTCTGGTAACTAAAAATACAAAATAAAATAAAAAAACAACTACAAAGATATGCATGGTAGTTCTCAAATTAATAATCAAAAATGCATTTACTTCACCGTAATTTCACATTTTTATGTAAAGTTTTATTTGATTGTAATTAGCACAGCCTACAGAACTTAATTGGGACTAATCATTCTTTAGTGCAATCAGAACCCCAGAAGAACAATATAAACAGATTTTTATTGGTATTAGTGATACAGATTTATAAAATATAGAGCCAATTAACCTATAACAATGTTTCCAAAATATAAAATAAAAATAAAGTATGGGTGCATTTCCAAACAGTTTCACGAATACACTAGGAACATAATAATGAAGCTAATAATCAAACCCCAAAGGATCAGCCTTCCTTCTTAAATGCTAACATGCTTTTCACAATTGTAAAGCATGTTAAAATGTGCTACCTCTAAATAAGATCAATCATTAAAAGCCTTTCCACAATACTGCAGGGTTTATGAGGTCATAGCTCCCCAGTTAAATTTTGAGAGAGAGGAATTCCACAATTTCTAGACCATCTAACGATTCAGGTATAGTCACCTTAAGTTTTGAAAAGTTAAGCTTAGGAGGAAAAAGGAGGTGGGGGAGTGGGGGCACTGAGTAAAGACTTCTGCTCTTCAAGCTTCAGAGTATAATGACAACTGTATTTCTTTTGTCTATTTACTCTGCTCCTCCAGCCTCAGGGAATGATTTAACCACTCTGGAGAAAAGTGTAGCCAATATCTGCAGCTAGACATTCATGTTGCAATTTCTGAAAAGACAGTAAGTGTAATTTGTCTGGACATAGAACTCTCTAATGAAATTTCTCCATTGGAATTGGAATCCACCCTAAAAAGTTTGAAGTATGTCACATGATTAGATTTGGAACTCCATTACCAAAAAGTCCTAAACTGAACTCATTACCGTGGGATGGATTCTCTTGAATGAGCCTTGAGGCAAAACACAAAATACAAACTGGCATGCAACTTCTACTGTACCAAAATTACTTCCCAGCTGGGCTTTAGTCAGACATTAAGGGGAGGCACAATATTTGAAATATGTAATCTAAACAGTATGCTCATATTTCATAAATATTGTGAGTTTCTCCTCACAATGCTGCAGAGTCATAGCAGCTTGCTGGTGAGACAGATGCCAAAATCATATGCTAGTAAGATGGGGGAACAGGCTTTCAGATTCCAGGAATTAATGAATCCCTTACCTGCTGCCATAATTTTTCAGTGTTTCTAGGGTGAGTTCAGCCAAGTTCATGCTGATGTGCAAAAAAGGATAAATCAAAACTACTACCATGCTAGAAAAACTAACAAAATCTCTGACTTAAATCTATCACCCCCACTACACTCACCCAGAACCTTCCTAGCTTTCCTTTTTTTCGGTCAATGCACAAGTTCCTCATGCTCAGCTTTTGACTAAACTTTAGTATATCTAATTTAAAGCGTTCAACAGGAATTTCTAAAAGAACTGTGTCATTGATTTAGAATAGTTGTGTGGTTTTAATTTTAGTTACCAAGCATTAGTTATCTCCTCTAAACCCAGAAGTGTCAGGTGAGATCATAAGACATGGTTACTGTCTTTGGGGGCTTATAATCTTTCTTAAGGAAACACTAAGCTCTCAAAAAACTCTTGACGGCTCTTAAGGCAAAACACAATTAGTGCCTAGATAAGGAATCCAGAACATAGGTATTGAAAATAAGAAAGAAATGGCAATGCTTGTGTAAGATTTGGACAAGGAAAAGGATCTTGAGCAGGAACTTCACCCATACTTAAGAATTGGATAGAAGGCAAACGGGCATGTGTGTACGTAACCACATGCTGGGGATTCTTTCAAGAAGCATGAAACAGCAGATGATGAAAATGAATGCCATAATTACTACTTTTTCTTTTCTTTTTTCTTACATCCTTTTTTTAATTTTGGTATCATTAATATACAATTTCATAAGCAACACTGTGGTTACTAGATTCACCCCATTATCAAGTTTCCACCACATACACTGTTACAGTCATCGTCCATCAGCGTAGTAACATGCTATTGAGTCACTACTTGTCTTCTCTGTGCTATACTGCCTTCCCCGTGCCCCCTTTGGCAACTGTTAGTCCATTCTTGGGTTCTGTGAGTGTGCTGCTGTTTTGTTCCTTCAGTTTTTGCTTTGTTCTTATACTCCACAGATGAGTGAAATCATTTGATACTTGTCTTTCTCCACCTGGCTTATTTCGCTGAGCATAATACCCTCTAGTTCCATCAATGTTGCTGCAAATGGTAGGATTTGTTTTCTTCCTATGGTTGAATAATACTTCATTGTGTATATGTACCACATCTTCTTTATCCATTCATTTACTAATGGACACTTAGGTTGCTTCCATTTCTTGGCTATTGTAAATAGTGCTGCGATAAACACAGGGGTGTATATGTCTTTTTCAAACTGGGCTCCTGCATTCTTTGGGTAAATTCCTAGGAGTGGAATTCCTTGATCGAGTGGTATTTCTATTTTTAGTTTTTTGAGGAACCTCCATACTGCTTTCCACAGTGGTTGAACTACTTTACATTCCCACCAGCAGTGTAGGAGGGTTCCCCTTTATCCACATCCTCACCAACATTTGTTGTTGTTTGTCTTTTGGATGTTGGCCATCCTAACTGGTGTGAAATGATATCTTATTGTGGTTTTAATTTGCATTTCTCTGATGATTAGCAATGTGGAACATCTTTTCATGTGCCTCTTGGCCATCTGAATTTCTTCTTTGGAGAAGTGTCTGTTCATATCCTCTGCCCATTTTTTAATTGGATTATTTGCTTTTTGTTTGTTGAGGTGCATGAGCTCTTTATATATTTTGGATGTCAATCCCTTATCAGATATGTCATTTATGAATATATTCTCCCATATTGTAGGATGCCTTTTTGTTCTACTTATGGTGTCCTTTGCTGTACAGAGCTTTTTAATTTGATATAATCCCACTTGTTCATTTTTGCTTTTGTTTCCCTTGCCCATGGATATATGTTCATGAAGTTGTTCTTGTTTATATTCAAGAAAGTTTGCCTATGTTTTCTTCTAAGAGTTTTATAGTTTCATGACTTACATTCAGGTCTTTGATCCATTTTGAGTTTACTTTTGAGTATGGAGTTACACAGTAATCCAGTCTCATTCTCTAACATATAGCTGTCCAGTTTTGCCAGCACCAGCTGTTGAAGAGGTGGTCATTTCCCCACTGTATATCCATGGTTCCTTTATCGTATATTAATTGACTATATATGCTTGGGTTAATATCTGGACTCTCTATATTCTGTTCCCCTGGTCTATGGGTCTGTTCTTGAGCCAGTACCAAATTGTCTTGATTACTGTGGTATTGTAGTAGAGTTTAAAGTTGGGAAGTGAGATTCCCCCCAGCTTTACTCTTCCTTCTCAGGATTCCATTGGCTATTCGGGGTCTTTTGTGGTTCCATATGAATTTTACAACTATTTGTTCCAGTTCATTGAAGAATGCTGTTGGAATTTTGATAGGGATTGCATTGAATCTATAGATTGCTTTAGGCAGGATGGCCATTTTGACAATATTAATTCTTCCAAGCCAAGAACATGGGATGAATTTCCATTTATTAGTGTCTTCTTTAATTTCTCTTAAGATGTCTTATGGTTTTCAGAGTACAGGTCTTTCACTTCCTTCATTACGTTTATTCCTAGGTATTTTATTCTTTTTGATGCAATTGTGAAGGGAATTGTTTTCCTGATTTCTCTTTCTGCTGGCTCATCCTTAGTGTATAGGAATGCAACTGATTTCTGTGTATTAATTTTGTATTCTGCAACTTTGCTGAATTCACATATTAGTTCTAGTACTTTTGGAGTGGATTCTTCAGGGTTTTATATGTACAATATCATGTCATTTGCAATATATGACAGTTTGGCTTCTTCCTTACCAATCTGGATGCCTTTTATTTCATTGTATTGTCTGACTGCTGTAGCTAGGACCTCCAGTACTATGTTGAATAAAAGCGGAGAGATTGGGCATCCTTGTCTTGTTCCCAATCTTAAGGGGAAAGCTTTCAGCTTCTCACTGTTAAGTATAATGTTGGCTGTGGGTTTGTCATATATGGCCTTTATGATGTTGAGGTACTTGCATTCTATACCCATTTTGTTGAGAGTTTTTATCATGAATAGATGTTGAATTTTATTGAAAGCTTTTTCAGCATCTATGGAGATGATCATGTGGTCTTTGTCCTTTTTGTTGATGTGGTGGATGATGTTGATGGATTTTTGAATGTTGTACCATCCTTGCATCCCTGAGATGAATCCTGCTTGATCATGATGGATGATCCTCTTGATGTGTTTTTGAATTCGGTTTGCTAATATTTTGTTGAGTATTTTTGCATATATGTTCATCAGGGATGTTGGTCTGTAGTTTTCTTTTTTTGTGGTGTCTTTGACTGGTTTTGGTTTTAGAGTGATGAGTTTCAAAGTACTCCCTCCTCTTCTATTTTTTTAAAAACTTTAAAGAGAATGGGTATTATGTCTTCTCTAAATGCGTCATAAAATTCAGTAGGGAATCCATCTGGTCTGGGGGTTTTATTCTTGCGTAGTTTTTTGATTACTCATTCAATTTCATTGCTGGTAATTGGTCTGTTTAAAATTTCTGTTTCTTCCTGGGTCAGTCTTGGAAGGTTGTATTTTTTTAGAAAGTTGTCCATTTCTCCTAAGTTATCCAGTTTGTTAGCATATAGATTTTCATAGTATCCTATAATAATTCTTTCTATTTCTGTAGTGTCCATCGTGATTTTTCCTTTCTCATTTCTGATTCTGTTTATGTGTGTAGATTCTCTTTTTTTCTAACTAAGTCTGGCTAGGCGTTTATCTATTTTGTTTATTTTCTCAGAGAACCAGCTCTTGGTTTCATTAACTTTTTCTATTGCTTTATGCTTCTCAATTTTATTTATTTCTGATCTGTATTATGTCCCTCCTTCTGCTGACTTCGGGCATCATTTGTTTTTCTTTTTCCAGTTTCAGTAATTGTAAATTTAGACTATTCATTTGAGATTGTTCTTCCTTCTTTAAATAGGCCTGGATTGCTATATACTTTCCTCTTAGAAATGCCTTCGCTGTGTCCCAAAGAAGTTGGGGCATTGTGCTGTTGTTTTCATTTGTCTCCATATATTGCTTGATCTCTGTTTTAATTTGGTCATTGATCCATTGATTATTTAGGAGCATGTTGTTAAACCTCCAGGTGATTGTGAGCCTTTTGTTTTCTTTGTAAAATTTATTTCTAGTTTTCTACCTTTGTGATCTGAGAGGCTGGTTTGTACAATTTCAATCATTTTTAATTTACTGAGGCTCTTTTTGTGGCCTAGTATGTGGTCTATTCTGGAAAATGTTCTGTGTGCACTTGAGAAGAATATGTATCCTGCTGATTTGGGGTATAGAGCTCTGTAGATGTCTGTTAGGTCCATCTGTTCTAATGTGTTGTTCAGTGCTTCTGTCTCCTTACCTATTTTCTGTCTGGTTGATCTGTCCTTTGGAGTGAGTGGTGTATTGAAGTCTCCTAAAATGAATGCATTGCATTCTATTTCCTCCTTTAATTCTGTTAGTATTTGTTTCACACATGTCGGTGTTCCTGTGTTGAGGGCATAGATATTTATAATGGTTATATACTCTTGTTGAACTGACCCCTTTACCATTATGTAATGTCCTTCTTTGTCTCTTGTTACTTTCTTTGTTTTGAAGTCTATTTTGTCTGATACAAGTACTGCAACACCTGCTTTTTTTTCCCTATTGTTTGCATGAAATATCTTTTTCCATCCCTTTACTTTTTGTCTGTGTATGTCTTTGGGTTTGAAGTGAATCTCTTGTAGGAATCATATAGAAGGTTCTTGCTTTTTTATCCATTCTACTACTCTGTGTTTTTTGATTGGTGCATTCAGTCTATTTACATTTAGGGTGATTATCAATAGATAATGTACTTATTGCCATTGCCGGCTTTGGATTCATGGTTACCAAAGGTTCAAAGGTACCTTCTTTACTATCTAACCATCTAACTTAACTCACTTATTACGCTATTATTAACACAGTCTGATGATTCTTTGTTTCTCTCCCTTCTTTTTCTTCCTCCTCTACTCTTTATATGTTATTTGTTTTATTCTGTACTCTTTGTGTTTCCCTTGAGTGATTTTGTGGATAGCTGATTTTATTTGCATTTAGTTAGTATTTGGTTGATCTGTTTTCTTTGCTGTTTTTTTATTTTCTCTAGTGACAGCTATTTAGCCTTAGGCATGCTTCCATCTAGAGTAGTCCCTTTAAAATACACTGTAGAGTTGGTTTATGGGAGGTAAATTCCCTCAACTTTTGCTTATCTGGGAATTGTTTAATACCTCCTTCAAATTTAAATGATAATCTTGCTGGATACAGTATTCTTGGTTTGAGGTCCTTCTGTTTCATTGCCTTGAATATATCATGTGATTCCCTTCTGGCCTGTAAGGTTTCTGCTGAGAAGTCTGATGATAGCCTGGTGGGTTGTCTTTGTAGGTGATCTTTTTTCTCTCTCTGGTTGCTTTTAATACTGTGTCTTTGATCTTTGCCATTTTAATTATTATATGTCTTGGTGTTGTCCTCCTTGGGTCTCTGGTCTTGGGAGATCTGTAGACTTCTATGGTCTGAGAGACTGTTTCCTTCAGCCAATTGGGGAAGAATAATTCAGCAATTATTTCTTCAAAGACACTTTCTATCCCTTTTTCTCTCTCTTCTTCTTCTGGTACCCCTATAATGTGAATATTGTTCTTTACGGTTTGGTCACACAGTTGTCTTAATATTTTTTCATTCCTAGAGATCCTTTTATCTCTCTCTGCCTCAGCTTCTCTGTATTCCTGTTCTCTGATTTCTTTTCCATTAACAGACTCTTCCACCTCATCCAGTCTGCTCTTAAATCCTTCCATTGTTTGTTTAATTCTGTTATCTCCCTAATGAATTCATCCCTTAGCACTTGCATACTTCTCTGTAGCTCCATCAGCATGCTTATGACTTTTATTTTGAATTCTTTTTCAGGAAGACTGGTGATTTCAGTCTCGCCAGGCCTTCTCTCTGCTGTTTGAGGGATTTTAGACTGAACAAGGTTCTTCTGCCTTCTCATGGCTATGGGAGTGGTTGCCAGCAAGTGGCACGTGTGTCAGCTGGGAGAACAAAGTCCCTTCCTGCTTGACGGTCGTCTTGTCTGTCTCCTCTGTCTGTGCTGGTTAACCACACACAGGGAGCAGCCTCTGGGTTGATCCCCTAAGCTGCCATGGGCGGGCAGCTTTCAAGATGGCCTAGGGCAATGGCAGGGGTTGCAGGCCAGCTGTGTGTGTTCTTCCATGAGATCAGAGCCCCTTTGTGCCTCCCGGACTATGCGCCGGTCTCCACTCTCTGTGCTGTTCAACTGCACACAGAGAGCAGCCTCTGCACCTGGTCCAGTTAGCCACATGCAGGGAGAAGCCTCTGTGTTAAGCTGTGTGGTTGCTATAGGTGGGGCTGCTCCCTGGCTGTTCCACAGTAATGGTGGGTCAGCCGGTTTGCTTGCAGTGCCAGTGGTGGGGGGGGGAGGGGGAAGGAATGGCAAGCTGCTTATTCCCATGAGAAGGTTTGGAGCTGCGTTGCCACCCAGGGGTTAGGGAGCCCAAAGTTCCCTAAAGTTCCCAGCCTGGTGGGCTGAGTGTGCCAGGACGATTTCATCTACCTAAACCCTTGTCCCTTTAAAACTTTTAAATCTCCTGCTTTTCTTTTGCCCCAGGGCAGCCGGCTGTGGGAACCTGTTCACAGTCTTAATCTCGGATTTTTCTTTTCTGCTCCTCTAATATCCAGTGTACCATGCAATGTGTCTGTGCTCATGGGGCAGATTCCTACGGCTGATTATTTAGCAGTCCTGTGCTTCCACTCCCTCCCCACTCTTGATTCTTTTCCTCCCGCTGGTGAGTTGTGAGGGGAGGGCTCGTGTCCCACCAGGTCACAGCTTTGTATCTTACCCTTTTCTGTGAGATGTTGGGTTCTTGCAGATGTAGCCCAGCTCATGTACTGTAACTTCTGGTCACTCTTTTAAGAATAGTTGTATTTGCTGTATTTTCAAAATATATACGGTTTTGGGAGGAGATTTCTGCCACCCAACTCATGCCGCCATCTTGAGAATCCTACTAATTATTTCTTTACCCCATCAGTAAGTGTGTTTCTTAAGCTTCTCAAAGCTGTCACTTATGTTTCTGCTTCTTGAAATAGGTTTAGACTCCGAACTTGAGAACTTTGACCTGAACTTCCCATCCTGAAAGGAGCCACCAGTAGCAGTATTCCTGAGTGATCGAAGTACTAAATGAAAGGCTTGTTCATTGATGCTGGAAGCCATTCTCTATTCTACAGCCAGAAAATACTCTCTCACTCTCAGACAGGTGTTCGTGTAATCCTGTACTTCACATAACTTGATATTTCAAGTTAATGTTTTAAGTTCAATTCCTCAGTAAAACTTTGCAAAGATCTTCCAGCCTCTGTCATTAGGATTGCCGTTCCCCTTCCTCTTGAGATGGGATACGGAAAAAAAGAACACATTGTCTTTAGACATGTTGCTGTGAATCATGGGTTGAAATTTATACATTACATTAAAATGTACAGAAAACTTATTCCTCCCCATGAAAATCAAGGCAAAACAAGACAACTTAAATTTTCTAATAAAGCATCTGCACCTTTGCTTTTACTTATGTTTTGGTCTTGTTTTACATTCTTTTATGAGACCATTAGTGAGGTATGGTCCAAGAGATGACAGAAGAGAGTCTCAGGATAAAAATAGAGCTTACTATACTCACAGGTCCCAGCAAGACAGAGTCACTCATGTCACAAGGGTCCAGATGGGAGGAGCACCAATGGTGTGCACTTAGCCCGGTGGCTGGGAAACCGAGGGCAAGGACCTGTGGCAGCAGCCCCTACTAAGGGTCACGGTGGGGTACAGAAGGTGAGAGGGGTCAGTGGAGAGTAGGATGGAGTGTCCAGGGCAGGTGTCCACACCTGCTCCCACGTAATTCCACTTGGTCACCTGTGTAGGGTGCTGTTAGGCTGTTTGTGGGACACTGAGGTAGCACGAAAATACAAAGCTTTAAAGGTTATAATGTAAATCTTTTCATCCCTTTCTGCTTATAAGATTATTTTAGAAAATAAAGTCTATCTTCTAAGGATAAGTTGTAGGCTTTCAGTATTTCTGATGCTTTCTCTTAAGAACAGCAGAAAGCTTAAGTGATGCCAAAAAATTAGGTGGGATCCTTGATTTTTGTGTGGCTCTTTGCTGGGTGTCTTCCACTGGTCCAGTATGTCCTGAGCACCTTCTGAAGGCTGCTAAGTTGGGGCTGGTGAACTCGGGCTTATTTTCTTGGCTCAGTCCAGGCCACTTCTCTGCCCCACCTCACCCCTTGCTAGTGGTGGGGAACCGTTTTTGTATTAGCCAAGTCCCAGGGTTTGACTGTAGCTTTAGCTATGTGCCCTGCAGCCCACGTGGTACTAAGCTTGAGCTCAGCTTCCTTCTGCATCCCCCAAAGGTCACCAGGGAACATCCAAGCCACTTAAAGCAACCAGGTGAGGCAAGGAGTCATTAACCCAGGCACTCCCTTTGACTAAGGAGTTTTTGAGTTTCTTATTTCTTTGTCGTCAGTGGAGGAGGAAACTAGGACATAAAATTGCTTGTTTATACTACTTCGGTTCTGCACTTCTTTTCCACACTCAGACTCTAGGACTTGATCATACCATCCTCTACCTGTTGGTTTCTACACACCTGCTTGCCATTTCCAAAGCAGCCAAATAAAATTAATGCATACATTTAACGTTTCCAAAATATTACCCCCACTGAGTCTAGGATATGACAATATCCATATAAAATCAAGGACATAACTTGCATATTTTATACTTTAATCCCCAATTAAATCTCTCAAGCATGTAGATTTTGTGTTATATCTGCACTCAAACTTTAGAAGAATAAAGTAAATGTCAATAAAACAATTTCGTAAGTAGGATTTTGACTAAAGGAGGGAGAGGAGAATAAAGGGGGATAAGGAGGTGATAAAAAAGAAGGAAGAGATGGAATAAAAGAGGAATAGCTTCCCATGCCAGGAATATTCTCAGCTCGATAAAGATTCAGCACAGCCTATTTTACTCCTCAACTCACAATCCTTGATTTTTACTGACTAATTTTGTGATACCTGAAGAACATCCTGAATCCAAAGAGCTTTCAATTACATTATTAGATTGTGTTCAACCAAGGATGAAGAGTAGACAAAATAGTACAGACTTCTAAAAGTAAGTGTTTAAGAAAATATCATTTCCATCACTACTTAGAAAATATGTTCAATAAAGATAACTCACTCCTCCATCACTTTGGCCCACAAAAGTTTGATCATAAATATTTCCTAGTCAGTCCAACATCAGAGAAAGAACAATATTTCATTAATACAATTAAAAGATAGCTCTCTCAATCATTTAGTTACACTTCTATGCATTTATCAGATATATATATTCTGGCATCTACCATACTCTTTCCAAGGGTGCCCAATGACTATTGAGGGGTAAATGATGAAAGTATTTTATTAAAAGCAGCAATTTGTGTTCTTAGTGTGTTTCTAAATCACATATTCAAAACACAGTCTGACTCATTTGTTAATAATTTAAAATACTTAAAATGTCTTTTCCAATTATCTATTGAATTGTGAAGTGACTTCTTCAGTCTGATAGCCTTCTGCACAGAAGGATCTGGGAAAACTGAAATTAATGCTACAGCAGCACCTCTGCGGAGGTGTCAACACACACAGGATTACATTAAAGAATCAGTGTAACTTCAAATAATGCTATTACATCTTTCATTTAGATTTTACTATTCAGAGATACAAAATACTATGTGAGATGAAACAAAAAACAAAGATAATTACTTAAAACCATTGGGTTAAAAAATCAGTTAGTGATCAAAATATGAGGGTTGAAAAAAGATCTAGTGGGAGAGACACTGCTATTGACTCTGATCTCAATAGTGACACTACTCCATCCTCATTCCATCCATCTATAAGTAATACCTAGCCTTAAAAATGAATAGCTCAAAGAAAATTGTCTCAATATGCATGTAGAATTCTAAGTTCAACAAGATTTTCTCAATTTCCTCTCTAAAATGAAAAGGACAAAAGCAGGTAACAATCATCTTTCTTGGTGAGATGTACAGGAGATTTTGTCTCAAGATGAACAAGCCATGAGAAGTCCTAAGTTGCCCAAGGTATTCATCTTTTGCCAAAGCAAGGGAAAAATGATGGCTTAAGTGTTGATTCAGATCTTACTTCCTCAAGAAATTCCCCTTAAATGAAGTTCATTTCATGGAATAGAAACAGACTAATTCAAATGAAAAATTGATATATTTATTGGAAGAATTAGGAGAGCAGAATAGAAATATCGGCAGGAAGAGATTGGTCTTAGAGAAGCAAGACTAGGGGAAATGCCCTTACTCTTTCCATATGTCAGAGATACAAATTTGCTGGTCCCTAGCTCTCTCTGTCAGTTTCGGCTTTACTACTCTCAATCTGTCCACCTCCCCTACCCCAGCCTCCAATCTCATCTCAGATTTTACTCCTTTGAAGACACATCACATTTGACATACACTGACAAACGTCTATTTCCCACCTCTGGTTCCAGCCACCACCAGAGTTTGCTTTGCGACAGCCATTGCACCCAAGAAGTTCCGGGTTGGATTAATCCTCCTCCTCCTCCACTCTGGGTGTAAGCTCTGAACTGCTTCAGATGTCTGTTGACAGATCAACACACTGCTCTGAAAATTTTAGCTAACCTGTTAGACTCCAGGAGACAAATGGTGACCAAATAAATACTAACCAAATGCAAAATTAAATCAGCTACCCACAAAGTCAGTCAAGGGATACACAAAGAGTACAGAATATGACACCTAACATACAAAGAGTGGAGGAGGAAGAAAAAAAAGGGAGAAAAAAAATCTTCAGATTGTGACAAAAGACACTAGCTCAGTCATCATGAAAGGCACATGCTCTGAAATTCCTCAAATCAAGCAACTTATCAACCTGTATTCCAAACAGGAACATCACACATAGATATGTTAATGCCTTTTCCTACTTTTCAAAAAATGAAGACAATACTGACTGCTTAGAAAACCTTATACATGTGGCTATATATGCATACTTAAAGGACGCTAACCTGTATATGAGCCTTGGTACTGACATGTATTATTTCTATAACCTATAGCAAGTTAACTCTAGGTCTTTGTATACCTGTGTGTATACAGGGGTACATTTTCCCTTCTCTGTAATGATCCCCTATTCCCCTACAAGACTGTTGTTGGGACGAAATAAGGTAACAAAGGCAAAATACCTATCCCAAATCTCAGCACCCAGGAACTCTCAATATGCATGCTGCTTCTGTTGTCAAGCTGCAGCCTGGAGTCCTCGCGAGCCTCTCCATGCTTTCCTCTCTCTTACAAAAGAAGCAGTTTGATATCTCTCTGTATGCCATATCTATTCAATTATGGATTACCTTCCACATCCACCTACAACCGAGAAATCCCTCTTGCAAAGATTTTTTTTCAGATAAAGGCAAGAAGCCAGTGATGTGCCCATGGCTGAGCTGGCCTTGAAGTGGGAACATGATTGAAACAATAGACGTGTATGGAAAACAGTTATCTTTACAACCCTCCCCACTAGTCTTCCCAGAAAATATACTTACCTCATTTTTGATAATATATATATATATATATATACACATGGATGACTTCCAGGAAGATGGCGGCATGAGCAGGGCGGCAGAAATCTCCTCCCAAAACCATATGTATTTATGAAAATACAAGTACAACTATTCCTAAAAAAGAGACCAGAAGATATAGGACAGCACATAGCCTGCAGCTACACCTGAGAGGACTCGGCACCCCGTGAGGCGGGTAAGATATGGAGCCGTGACCCGGCGGGACCCGAGCACTCCCCCACCCCAGTGCACCAGCGGGAGGAGAGGATTCAGAGCCAGGAGGGAGTGGAAGTACAGGCCCACAAAATAACCAGCCCTGGTGATCTGGGCTGGGAGAGCTGACACACATCGCATGGTGTAGCAGAGATTGGAGAGACAGAGGTTGCAGGATCTGAGTGGGGAACGCACCCGGGTCCTTGCAGCCGGCTCCCTGGGAAGAAAAAAAAGAAAAGAAAAGCACGCACTTTTTTCAGTGGTCTTAAAGAGACAGGAGCCCAGCGGAGGAGTCAGATCACTCCGGCACACTCAGCCCAGCAGGCTGGGAGCCCTGGGGAGTTTCGGACCCCTTAGCTGGCGACTGGGAAAGGGTGACCGCACTTAGACGTCCCACAGAGATCAACAGCCTCCCATTCATTCCCACCAAGGCCAGAGCTATAAAGGGCCGAGCGAAGCAGCGTGGATATGGCGGCAGAATAGTGGAGCAACAGCGTCACCTACAGCATCCCCACAGAATCTATTCCCAGTGGGCGTTTTTCCTTTTTTGTTGTTGTTTTGTTTTGCTTTTGTTTTTTCTTCTTTCTTTTTTCTTTTCTTTTCTTTCTTTTTTTCTTTTTCGTTCTTTCTTTCTTTCTTTTCTTTTTTCTTTCTTTTTAAAGTCTTAAAGAGCCCAGCTGACATACGTGGCAACTACCAGCGTCCACTTCTATAGCCATGGAAAGACAGAGGAATATGGTCCAAACTAAGATCAAACAAACAACCCCAGAGAGGGAGCATGAAGGAATGGAAAGGCACAATCTTCCTGAAAAAGAATTCAGAATAAAAGTCCATAACCATGCTGATGGATCTACAGAGAAATGTGCAAGAACTGAGGGAAGAAGTGAGGGAAGTGAGAAAAGACAATGCAGAAATCAGACAAGTGATCGACGGGCGTAACAGCAGACTGGATGAGATGCAAGAGACTGTTAATGGAATAGAAATCAGAGAACAGGAATACAGAGAAGCTGAGGCAGAGAGAGATAAAAGAATCTCTAGGAATAAAAGAATATTAAGAGAACTATGTGACCAATCCAAATGGAAAAATATTAGCATTATAGGAGTACCAGTGGAAGAAGAGAGAGAAAAAGGGATAGAAAGTGTCTTTGAAGAAATGATTGCTGAAAATTTCCCCATGATGGGGAAGGAAATAGTCTCGCAGTCCACGGAAGCCGAGAGATTTCCCAACACCAGGGGCCCTAGGAAGACAACAACGAGACACATAATAATTAAAATGGCAAAGTTCAAAGATAAAGACAGAGTATTAAACGCAGCTAGAGAGAGAAAAAAGATCACCTACAAAGGAAAACCCATCAGACTATCATCAGACTTCTCAACAGAAACCTTACAGGCCAAAAGAGAATGGCATGATATATTTAATGTAATGAAACAGAAGGGCCTCGAACCAAGAATACTGTACCCAGCACGATTATCATTTAAATATGACGGAGGGATTAAACAATTTCTAGACAAGCAAAAGTTGAGAGAGTTTGCCTCTCATAAACAACCATTACAGGATATCTTAAATGAACTTCTCTAGAGGGAAGCACCCCTAAGGGTAAAAAGATGTCACCGGGGAAAATAAAATCATAGCAAAGAAAGTAGACCATCCAAATACTAACTAAAGGCAAAGAATAAAAAACCTAGTATATAAAGAATGGGGGAGAAAGAATAAGAAGGGAGAGAAATAAAGAAACATCAGACGGTGTTTACAATAACTTAACAAGAAAGTTAAGTTAGATTGTTAGATAGTAAAGCAGCAACCCTTGAACCTTTGGTAACCACAAATCTAAAGCCAGCAGTGACAATAAGTACATACCTATCAATAATCACCCTAAATGTAAATGGACTGAATGCACCAATCAAAAGACACAGAGTAACAGAATGGATAAAAAAGCAAGACCCATCTATACGCTGCTTACAAGAGACTCACTTCAAACCCAAAGATATACACAGACTAAAAGTGAAGGGATGGAAAAAAAAAAATTTCATGCAAACAACAAAGAGAAAAAAGAAGGTGTTGCACTACTTGTATCAGACAAAATAGACTTTAAAACGAAGAAAGTACCAAGAGATAAAGAAGGATATTACATAATGATAAAGGGGTCAGTCCAACAAGAAGATATAACCATTATAAATATATATGCACCCAACACAGGAGCGCCAGCATATGTGAGACAAATACTAACAGAATTAAAGGAGGAAATAGACAGCAATGCATTCATTTTAGGAGACTTCAACACACCACTCACTCCAAAGGACAAATCAACCAGACAGAAAATAAGTAAAGACACAGAGGCACTGAACAACACACTAGAACAGATGGACCTAACAGACATCTACAGAACTCTACACCCAAAAGTACCAGAATACACATTCTTCTCAAGTGCACATGGAACATTTTCCAGAATAGACCACATACTAGGCCACAAAAAGAACCTCAGCAAATTCAAAACTACTGAACTCCTACCAACCAACTTCTCAGATCACAAAGATATAAAACAAGAAATAAATTTTAGAAATAAAGCAAAAAGGCTCACAAATACATGGAGACTTAACAACATTCTCCTAATTAATCAATGGGTTAACGACCAAATCAAAACAGAAATCAAAGAGTATATGGAGACAAATGACAACCACAACACAAAGCCACAACTTCTGTGGGACGCAGCAAAGGCAGTTCTAAGAGGAAAGTATATTGTAATCCAGGCCTATTTAAAGAAGGAAGAACCTTCCCAAATGAATAGTCTAAAGACACAATTACTGAAACTGGAAAAAGAAGAACAAATGAGGCCCAAAGTCACCAGAAGGAGGGACATAATAAAGATCACAGAAGAAATAAATAAAATTGAGAAGAATAAAACAATAGAAAAAATCAATGAAACCAAGGGCTGGCTCTTTGAAAAAATAAACAAAATAGATAAACCCCTAGCCAGACTCATTAAGAGAAAAAGAGAATATACACACATAAACACAATCAGAAATGAGAAAGGAAAAATAATAACGAACCCAACAAAAATACAAAGAATTATAAGAGAATATTATGAGAATCCATATGCTAACAAGCTGGAAAACATAGAAGAAATGGACAGCTTCTTAGAAAAATACAACCTTCCAAGACTGACCAAGCAAGAAACAGAAAAACTAAACAGACCAATCACCAGCAATGAAATTGAATCAGTAATCAAAAAAATATCCAAGAACAAAACTCCTGGACCAGATGGATTCACCTCTGAATTCTACCAGACATACAGAGAAGAAATAACACCCATTATTCTTAAAGTTTTTCAAAAATAGAAGAGGAGGGAATACTTCCAAACTCATTCTATAAAGCCAGCATCACTCTAATACCAAAACCTGGAAAGACCTCACCAAAAAAGAAAATTACAGACCAATATCCCTGATGAACGTAGATGCAAAAATACTCAACAAAATGTTAGCAAACCGAATTCAAAAATACATCAAGAGGATCATACAGCATGATCAAGTGGGATTCATCCCAGGGATGCAAGGATGGTACAACATTCGAAAATCCATCAACATCACCCACAACATCAAAAAAAAAGAAGAACAAAAACCACGTGATCATCTCCATAGATGCTGAAAAAGCATTTGACAAAATTCAGCATCCATTCCTGATTAAAACTCCCAACAATATGGGTATAGACGGCAAGTACTTCAACATCATAAAGGCCATATATGACAAACCCACAGCTAACATCATACTTAACGGCAAGATGCTGAAAGCTTTTCATCTAATATCGGGAACAAGACAGGGATGCCCACTCTCTCCACTGTTATTCAACATAGTACTGGAGGTCCTAGCCACGGCAATCAGACAAAACAAAGACATACAAGGCATCCAGATTGGTAAAGAAGAAGTCAAATTGTCACTATTTGCAGATGACATGATACTGTAAATAAAAAACCCTAAAGACTCCACTCCAAAACTACTAGAACTAATATCTGAATTCAGCAAAGTTGCAGGATACAAAATTAACACACAGAAATCTGTTGCTTTCCTATACACTAATGATGAACTAACAGAAAGAGAAATCAGAAAAACAATTCCATTCACAATTGCATCAAAAAGAATAAAATACCTAGGAATAAACCTAACGAAGGAAGTGAAAGACCTGTACTCTGAAAACTACAAGACACTCCTAAGAGAAATTAAAGAGGACACTAACAAATGGAAATGCATCCCATGCTCTTGGCTAGGAAGAATAAATATTGTCAAAATGGCTATACTACCTAAAGCAATCTACAGATTCAATGCAATCCCTATCAAACTACCAACAGCTTTCTTCAATGAACTGGAACAAATAATTCTAAAATTCACATGGAACCACAAAAGACCCCGAATAGCCAAATCAATCCTGAGAAGGAGGAATAAAACAGGGGGAATGACGGTCCCTGACTTCAAGCTCTACTACAAAGCCACAGTAATCAAGACAATTTGGTATTGGCACAAAAACAGACCCACAGACCAGTGGAACAGAATAGAAAAATCCAAACATTAACCCAAACATATACAGTCAATTAATATTTGATAAAGGAGCCTTGGATATACAATGGGGAGATGACAGCCTCTTCAGCAGCTGGTGTTGGAAAAATTGGACAGCTACATGTAAGAGAATGAAACTGAACTACTGTCTAGCCCCATACACAAAGGTAAACTCAAGGTGGATCAAAGACCTGAATGTACGTCATGAAACCATAAAACTCTTAGGAAAAAACATAGGCAAAAATCTCTTGGACATAAACATGAGCGACTTCTTCATGAACATATCTCCTTGGGCAAGGGAAACAAAAGCAAAAATGAACAAGTGGGTCTATATCAAGCTGAAAAGCTTCTGTACAGCAAAGGACACCATCAGTAGAACAAAAAGACATCCTACAGTATAGGAGAATATATTCATAAATGACATATCTGATAAGCGGTTGACATCCAAAATATATAAAGAACTCATGCACCTTAATAAACAGAAAGCAAATAATCCAATTAAGAAATGGGCAGAGGACATGAATAGACACTTCTCTAAAGAAGAAATTCAGATGGCCAACAGGCACATGAAAAGATGCTCCACATCGTAATCATCAGAGAAATGCAGATTAAAACCACAATGAGATATCACCTCACACCAGTGAGGATGGCCAACATCCAAAACACAAACAACAACAAATGTTGGCGAGGATGTGGAGAAAAGGGAACCCTCCTACACTGCTGGTGGGAATGCAAATTAGTTCAACCATTGTGGAAAGCAGTATGGAGGTTCCTCAAAAAACTCAAAATAGAAATACCATTTGACCCAGGAATTCCACTCCTAGGAATTTACCCTAAGAATGCAGCAGCCCAGTTTGAAAAAGACAGATGTACCCCTATGTTTTATCGCAGCACTATTTACAATAGCCAAGAAATGGAAGCAACCTAAGTGTCCATCAGTAGATGAATGGATAAAGAAGAAGTGGTACATATACACAATGGAATATTATTCAGCCATAAGAAGAAAAGAAATCCTACCATTTGCAACAACATGGATGGAGCTAGAGGGTATTATGCTCAGTGAAATAAGCCAAGCCGAATAAGACAAGTATCAAATGATTTCACTCATATGTGAGTATAAGAACAAAGAAAAAATACTGAAGGAACAAAACAGCAGCAGACTCACAGAACCCAAGAACGGACTAATAGTTACCAAAGGGAAAGGGACTGGGGAAGATGGGTGGGAAGGGAGGGATAAGAGGGAAAAAGGGGCATTACGATTAGCAGACGTAATGTTGGGGGGGCACGGGGAGGGTTGTACAACTCAGAGAAGACAAGTAGTGATTCTATAGCATCTCACTACGCTGATGGACAGTGACTGTAATGGGGTTGGTGGGGGGGACCTGATGAAGGGGGTAGTTTAATAACCATAATATTGCACATGTAATTGTATATTAATGATACCAAAATAAATTATAAAAAAAGAAAAAGATATGTCTAAAAAATATATATATACATACACATATATAAATGCATTTTTATTCATCATAAGCACAATTTTCTCTCATAAACACACACACCCATACACACACACACACTCACACATACACACACACACACACACACACACACAAACACACAACTCTTCCACCTTTTGCAAGAGAAGTCATCTGGTATTCATACATCTCTATGAGTCACAGATCTCCCTACTAAATTTGACTTGTATTCTGAATCAGGTCAGCAAATGTGTTTTATTTCATCTGAATATATTTGGGCCACAGACTTTAATTGTGTGTCAATTACCTACTCATTAAGCACTTTTGACAATGAACATCCAAATATCTACTATGGAAAGGCTCGTTGATCCATAACTACTAGGACTGCATCCCCGTGTAGCAGCCTGTCTGCTTTAGGGAGAGCTCAAGTTCTCCTTTTTAGCAAAGATTGTACCACTCACTATTGTATTTCTGACCAATGAGGCTAAGTGTTACTTATAATTTGTCATATTGTATCAGGCTTGTGTTCTCATTTACTTTACCTGCATGACCCTTATTTCATTTTGTGCACTCTGGACTGTTATTGTATCCCTTTCAGTATCTCATTCCTATGTTAGATTCCAGGGGGAAAGGAACACATTGGTTTGACTTGCTTTTTACCCTGCCTTAAACTGTCATATTCAAATGGAGAGGCCTACTAAAGGGGTGACATTAATGATGACAGTGATACAGGCACTAGATGATTTGTTCTTGTATACAGCTGAAACATCTATAGCATCCTCTTAGCTGAAAAGGCCTGTTCTAACAACCCTTGATTATTCATGGTCTGCTTCTCCAGGGTATGAATCATTCAAGTAGCTTTGTTTCTCTTCATTCTGCCCACCACGGGATTGCCTCTGTGTGTTTCCTCCAGTGCAAGAGCATGAGGAGAAAGATGAAGGAATCTCCTGCTTATATTAGCAATGAGGGAACAAGATAGAAGTATGACTTAAACGGATAGCAAGTATTTTAGGATTTAATTTTGTTCTCCGTAGTCCTCAATTCTTCAGCTAATCTAAAATTGGACAAACACATCATAGCTGAAGCTGGTACGGACTATGCATGGTCCTGGAAGCATTCTGTCTGCTAGTATCTGGCTGGCTTCCAAGTGCCACTAGCTGACTTTTGCTCCTGGAATGATGGAAAGGTGATTTGCCCATATATGCTATCCCTGGCAGGCCAGACGTGCCAAGGAGTCAACAGCCCCAGGGATAGGGCAATCTTCAACCAATGTCTTGAGACTTGGTATGCTATTGGCTTACCTCCTCACCCCAGAGTTGTGTATTTTTCATTATTTCCCAGAGTCTGTCCTCTGAATCAAGCTCCAGGCACCCAGGGTAATGCCGTTTTAACAGCTCCCTTTTACTGGCTACCTTTCCTTTTCTGCATCGCCTCCCCACTCCCTACAGATTTTTCCTGCACTTTTATCACTCAGTCCTCATCTCCAAATCTGCTGCTGGGGGAACCCCAATAATGCACATTACAGTTACCCCTGAACAACATGGGGCTTAAGGGTGCTGACCCCCGACACAGTTGAAAATCCATGTATAACTTTTGATTCACCCAAACTTAACTATTAATAGCCTACTGTTGACCAGAAGCCTTACCAATAACACTAAGTCAGTTAACTATTTTGCATGTTATATGTATTATATACTGCATCCTTTCAATAAAATAAGCTAGAGAAAAGATCTTTTTTCAAATAGTCACAAGTCTCCAAAAACTTTTCCAATAAATTTATTGTAAAAAACCTGCGTGCAAGCGGACCCACGCAGTTCAAATCCATGTTGTTCAAGGGTCAACTGTATACCAGAAATAGCTAGACTACCAAGAAAACAAACAATTAAATTAGTTTCCATGATCATCACAGTACCAAAATGACACTTTAAGACAGTACTTTTTCAGATCAGTTACAGCCTTCAATCCATAAAAGTTTTGCTAGACAACAAATTTTATATACTATGCTTTAGTCATTTAAGTAAGGTCTTGGTAACTTGAGAAGAAAGATTATTGTGAGAGTTTAGTCAAGCTTTTTATCTTGATCTAAAATGTCTTTTTATTACTGTATCAATCAACTAAATGATTTTTTTCAATTCTGAAATAAAATTGTATACTGGTGTGTTGGGCAAGAGAGACAAAGAGGATAAAATTCTAATTTGTTTTCATGAACGTGACTTTGTAGCTTATGTGACTGCTGAAGGGTACTCTAATTTTCATTATGGGGAAGTGACTAATGGAAAAGGCAGAAGCCAAATAAGAAATCCTGTTTTAGGACCAGACAAGCTTCCAAAAATCGCAGAACCAAATAGTTGTAGTTTGGCATTCAAAGTTTATGGACCTAAGTTCCAAAATACTCTTGACAAATTTAATTGGCCTTAGGGCAGTGGTGAGGAAATGAAAGAATTTGAAGGGAAGAAGTGAGGCAGAAGAAAAGTTAATGGGATGAAAGAATGGGCTGTGAGGACAGAATGCAAATAATAAGCTAAGTAGTATTCTTAATTCTCTCTGCCTTACACCTGAACAGCAAATGTAACGGTGTACAAACAAACTGACACACAGCACTCAATTTACCCGTCTCTTCAGCTACTCAGAGATGCACTGGGAATCACCCTGCTACCATCTCGCAATCTGCTATTCTGGAGCCAAAAAATGATACAAGTGCAGAAGTCAAGAAGAGAGGGGGCCCAACTCTCCACGACACACCAGGCATGTTAGTGACTTCCAACAGCACTAAGGTAACCAAAACAGACCTCTTTTTCAAGTATATCATTTAGCCAACCCATCTTTCCCAAGGTTAAGGCTGACCTTCATATTTTAATTTCTTACTCTCATTATCATAGAAATTTCTCTCTCATGTGACCAAAGCAATTTTTTAAAATTTTATATTAAGGTATTATTGATATATACTCTTTTGAAGATTTCACATGAAAAAACAACATGGTTACTACTTTTACCCAAATTATCAAGTCCACACCCATACCCCAATTCAGTCACTGTCCATCAGTGTAGTAAGATGCCACAGAGTCACTGTTTGCCTTCTCTGTGCTACACTGTTTTCCCCATGACGCCTCAATCCCCTTCTCCCTCCCTCCCCACCCGCCCTCCCACACCCCTCCCCTTTGGTAACCACTAGTCCCTTCTTGGAGTCTGTGAGTCTGCTGCTATTTTGTTCCTTCAGTTTTGCTGCGTTGTTATACTCCACAAATGAGGCAAATTATTTGGCACTTGTCTTTCTCTGCCTGACTTATTTCACTGAGCATAATATCCTCCAGCTCCATCCATGTTCTTACAAGTGTTAGGATTTGTTTTCTTCTTATGGCTGAATAGTATTCCATTGTGTATATATGTACCACCTCTTCTTTATCCATTCATCTACTGATGGACACTTAGGTTGCCTCCATATCGTGGCTATTGTAAAAAGTGCTGCAATAAACATAGGGGTGCCTATGTCTTTTTGAATCTGAGAAGTTATATTCTTTGGATAAATTCCAAGGAGTGGGACTCCCGGATCAAATGGTATTTGTATTTTCAGTTTTTTGAGGAACCTCCATATTGCTTTCCACAATGGTTGAACTAGCTTACATTCCCACCAGCAGTGTAGGAGGGTTCCCCTTTCTCCGCATCCTCGCCAGCATTTGTTGTTCTTAGTCTTTTCGATGCTGGCCATCCTTACTGGTGTGAGGTGATATCTCATTGTGGTTTTAATTTGCATTTCCCTAATGATTAGTGATGTGGAGCATCTTTTCATGTGTCTGTTGACCACCTGAATTTCTTCTTTGGAGAACTGTCTCTTCATACCCTCTGCCCATTTTTTAATTTGGTTATTTGGTTTTTCGGCATTGAGGTATGTGAGTTCTTTATATATTTTGGATGTTAACCCCTTGTTGGATATGTCATTTACAAATATATTCTCCCATACTGTAGGATACCTTTTTGTTCTGTTCATGGTGTCCTTTGCCATACAGAAGCTTTTTAGTTTGATGTAGTCCCATGTGTTAATTTTTGCATTTGTCTCCCTTGCTCAAGGAGATGCGTTCAGGAGGAAGTTGCTCATGCTTTCTTCTTCCTTCTCAGGATTGCTTTGGCTCTTCAGGGTCTTTTGTGGTTCTATATGAATTTTAGAACGATTTGCTCTAGTTCATTGAAGAAAGCTGCTGGTATTTTGATAGGAATTGCATTGAATCTGTAGATTGCTTTAGGCAGGATGGACATTTTGACAATATTAATTCTTCCTATCAGTGAGCACAGGATGTTTCCATTTATTGGTATCTTCTTTAATTTCTCTCATGAGTGTCTTGTACTTTTCAGAGTATAGGTCTTTCACTTCCTTGGTTAGGTTTATTCCTAGGTATTTTATTCTTTTTGATGCAATTGTGAATGGAATTGTTTTCCTGATTTTTCTTTCTGCTAGTTCATTGTTAGTACATAGGAATGCCACAGATTTCTGCGTATTAATTTTGTATCCTGCAACTTTGCTGAATTCAGATATTAGATCTAGTAGTTTTGGAGTGGATTCTTCAGGGTTTTTTATGTACAATATCATGTCAACTGCAAATAGGGACAGTTTAACTTCTTCCTTACCAATCTGAATGCCTTTTATTTCTTTGTGTTGTCTGATTGCTGAGGATATGACCTCCAGTACTATACTGAGTAGAAGTGGGGAGAGTGGGCATCCTTGTCTTGTTCCCAATCTTAAAGGAAAAGCTTTCAACTTCTCACTGTTGAGTATAATATTGGCTGTGGGTTTGTCAGATACGGCCTTTATTATGTTGAGGTACTTGCCCTCTATACCCATTTTGTTGAGTTTTTATCATGAATGGGTATTGAATTTTGTCAAATGCTTTCAGCATGTATGGAGATGATCATGTGGTTTTTGTCCTTTTTGTTGATGTGCTGGATGATGTTGATGGATTTTCAAATGTTGTACCATCCTTGCTTCCCTGAGATGAATCCCACTTGATCACGATGGATGATATTTTTCATGTATTTTTGAATTTGGTTTGCTAATATTTTGCTCAGTATTTTTTCATCTATGTTCATCAGGGATACCGGTCTGTAATTTTCTTTTTTTGTGGTGTGTTTGCCTGGTTTTGGTATTAGAGTGATGTTTGGAAGTATTCCCTCCTCTGCTACTTTTTGGAAAGCTTTAAGGAGGATGGGTATTAGGTATTCACTGAATGTTTGATAAAATTCAGTGGTAAAGCCATCTATTCCAGGGGGTTTGTTCTTAGGTAGTTTTTTGATTACCAATCCAATTTTCACTGATAATTGGTCTGTTCAGAATTTCTGTTTCTTTCTGGGTCAGTCTTGGAAGGTTGTATTTTTCTAGAAAAATGTCCATTTCTTCTAGGTTATCCAGTTTGTTAGCGTATAATTTTTCATAGTATTCTCTAATAATTCTTTGTATTTCTGTGGGGTCCATAGTGATTTTTTCCTTTCGGGTTTCTTATTCTGTTTATGTGTGTAGACTCTCCTTTTTTTTTGATAAGTCTGGCTAGGGATTTATCTATTTTGTTTATTTTCTCAAGAACCAGCTCCTGCTTTCATTGATTCTTTCTATTGTTTTACTCTTCTTGATTTTATTAATTTATGCTCTATTCTTTATTATGTCCCTCCTTCTACTGACTTTGGGCCTCATTTGTTCTTGTTTTCTAGTTTCGTTTATTGTGAATTTACACTGTTCATATGGGATTGTTCTTCTTTCCTGAGGTAGGCCTGTATTGCAATACACTTTCCTCTTAGCATGGCCTTCTCTGCGTCCCACAGGTTTTGTGGTGTTGAATTATTGTTGTCATTTGTCTCCATATATTGCTTGATCTCTGTTTTTATTCGGTCATTGATCCATTGGTTATTTAGGAGCATGTTGTGAAGCCTCCATGTGTTTATGGGATTTTTCATTTTTGTGGCATAATTTATTTCTAGTTTCATACCTTTGTTTTCTGAGAAACTGGTTGATAAAATTTCAATCTTTTTTAATTTACCGAGGCTCTTTTTGTGGCCTAGGATATGATCCATTCTTGAAAATGTTCCATGTGCACTTGAGAAGAATGTGTATTCTGCTGCTTTTGGGTGTAGAGTTCTGTAGATGTCTGTTAGGTCCATCTGTTCTAATGTGTTGTTCAGTGCTTCTGTTCCTTACTTATTTTCTGTCTGGTTAATATGTCTGTACTTCAGAGTAAATGGAATGTTGAAGTCTCCTGGAATGAGGGCACTGAATTCTATTTCCCCTTTTAATTCTGTCAGTATTTGTTTCACATATGTAGGTGCACCCGTGTTGGGTGCATAGATATTTATAATGGTTATATCTTCTTGTTGGATTGACCCCTTTATCATTATGTAATGTCCTTCTTTGTCTCTTGTGACTTTCTTTGTTTCAAAGTCTATTTTGTCTGCTACAAGTACTGCAACTCCTGCTTTTTTCTCCCTATTAGTTGCATGAAATATTTTTTTTCCATCCCTTCACTTTGAGTCTCTGTATGTCTTTGGGTTTAAAGTGAGTCTGTTGTAGGCAGTATATAGATGGGTCTTGTGTTTTTATCCATTCAGTTACTCTGTGTCTTTTGAATTGTGCATTCAGACCACTTACATTTAGGGTGATTATCGATAGGTATGTACTTATTGCCATTGCAGGCTTTAGATTCATGGTTACCAAATGTTCAAGGTTAACATCCTTACTATCTAACTTAACTCACTTAATATGCTATTACAAACACAGTCTAAAGGTTCTTTTTTTCCTCCTCCTTTTTCTTCCTCCTCCATTCTTTATATATTAGGTATCATATTCTGTACCCTTTGTCTATCCCTTGATTGACTTTGGGGATAGTTGATTTAATTTTTCAGTTGCTTAGTAATTGTTCTACTTTCTTCACTGTGGTTTTGTTACCTCTGGTGACAGCTATTTAACCTTAGGAACACTTCCATCTATAGCAGTCCCTCCAAAATACACTGTAGAGAAGCTTTGTGGGAGGTAAATTCTCGCAGCTTTTGCTTATCTGGAAATTGTTTAATCCCTCCTTCAAATTTAAATGATAACCTTGCCGGATAAAGTATTCTTGGTTTGAGTCCCTTCTGCTTCACTGCATTAAATACATCATGCCACTCCCTTTTGGCCTGTAAGTTTTCTGCTGAGAAGTCTGATGATAGCCTGATAGGCTTTCCTTTGTATGTGATCTTATTTCTCTTTCTGGCTGCTTTTAATAGTCTGTCCTTTTCCTTGACCTTTTTCATTTTAATTACTATATGTCTTGGTGTTGTCTTTCTTGGGTCCCTTGTGTTGGGATATCTGTGTACCTCCATGGCCTGAAAGACTATCTCCTCCCCCAGACTGGGGAAGTTTTCATCAATTACCTCCTCAGAGAAACTTTCTGTCCCTTTTTTCTCTCTCTTCTTTTTCTGGTACCCCTATAATGTGAATATTGTTCCATTTCGATTGATCACACATTTCTCTCAATATTCTTTCATCCTTAGAGAAGCTTTTTTCTCTCTGTACCTCAGCTTCTTTGTATTCCTCTTCTCTAATTTCTATTTCATTTATCGTCTCCTCCACAGTATCTAATCTGCTTTTAAAACTTTCCATTGTATGTTTCACTTCTGATACTGTGTTCCGTAATGATTGGATCTCCGACCAGAATTCATTCCTGAGTTCTTGAATATTTTTCTGTACCTCCATGAGCATGTTAATGATTTTTATTTTGAAATCCCTTTCAGGCAGATTTATGAAGTCGATTTCATTTTAATCTTTATCAGGGTTGTATTCATAATTTTAATTTGAACCAGGTTCCTTTGGCGTTTCATATTTGTATATGGTGCCCTCTAGTGCCCAGACACTCTACTCGCTGGAGCTGCTCAGCCCCTGAAACAATGTCGGGGGTCACAGGTGAGCAGTATTGGTGCCTGGGGGGAGGAAAGAGCTGTTTCATGTTTCCCAGCTGCTATGCCTGTCTCCACTGCCAGAACCAGTAGGCCGAACACACAGGTATAAGCCTCTGTGCTTTGAGTTTGTAGTTGCTGTAGACCGGGCTTCCCTCTGGCTGGGCTAATGCCAGGGTAGGGTTTGCCGGTTTATGAGCCAGGTGGGGCTGGCCAGGAGAAAGGTTCAACAGGCTGCGTATCACAGAGGGCGTCCTTGGAGCTCTGTAGCCAGCCAGGGAGCTGGAGCTCCTGAAGATTGTGAAAGTTCCCAACCTGTTGGGCAGTATACACCTGGGTATTTTTTTCTACCTGTCTGTTCTCCTGAGCAATAAGCTCTGTGCAATCCTTGCCCCTTTAGCAGGTCTCTTGCTGTTAGGAAGTTTCTCAGGCTTCCCACCTTTCTTTTGTGCCAGAGTAGCCAGATATAGATCCTTGCTTTCCACAAGCAGCTGGAATCTTAGTCTCTCCAGGTATTCTGCCTGTCTTAGCTTTACAACCCCCTAATCATAAGAGTACCACAAAAGCACCATGAAATATAGGTTTGTGCTCCCAGATCAGATCTCCGGAGTTAGGTATTCAGCAGTCTCAGGCCTCCACTCCTTCTTGCTCTGTTTCTCTTCCTCCTGCTGGTGAGCTGGAGTGGGGGAAGGGCTTGAGTCCCTCTGGGCCACGGCTTTGGTACGTTACCCTGTTCTGTGAGGTTTATTCTTTTCTCCAGGTGTATACAGTTTGGCACAGTCCTCTTCCCTGTTGCTCTTTCAGGATTAGTTGCATTAGTTATATTTTTGTATTATATGCAGTTTTAGGAGGAAGCCTCTGTTTCACCTCTCATGCCACATCTTTAATCCCTGTCCCATGACCAAAACAATTTTTACATACCTCCTTAATAGCAGTCGTGTTAGAATAACCTTTTATGTGTTCACTCTGACTAGATGGTGAATGATTTGGGATTTGGGATTCTACCTTGTTCAACCTGTGTCACCAGAACCCAGCACTACGTCTGGGCCATAGCTGCTCCAAAAAATCTCTTGAGCTAAAACGCTCATCTTATATACTAGCACTTTCCGATGAGGTAAAAGCTTAGCCTTTCTACTGAATCTCACATTTGTTCAGGTTCTCTGTATTTACCATATAACCACCCGGTTTTTTATTCTTTTTGTTTCCCACTGTGCCAACAGAGAGATGACATTTTGATGTCTTTCCCACATCTCATTCTCCTGATTTACCTCATTTTTGTTACAAAATCACACATCTGTCGCATGATGCATTGCTTCATTTCTGAATATTTTACTTTTAAGGGAATTTTAATTCATGAAAATGCTCAATGCTCAGAAGAAATGCCATCGGTCAGGCACTGTGGCATGTCCTAATCGGTATCTACAGTTCAACACAGTGTTAAAGGGAAATAGCAAACTGCAAATATTTCCCTGGTTCCTCAATGTAGAAAGCTGTTATGAACTTGTCCACCATTATAGCAAACGTTCTATGAAATAAGACCATTCCCCCCGTTTTGCAAAGCACCTCCATCATGAGTAATTAGTGTCAATGACAGCGTCGCTCAGTCCATATTCCAGCACAGCCCATCTGCTTACTGTCCTATAATGTCCTCAGACAGTCTCAGGTCCATTTACTTCCTGCTGGGTGTTCCCCCTACAGTTCTGTCCATCTGCTGACTTCATTGCTCTGACCTTTCAAAGTCCTGTCAATTCGCTCTAATCACCCTTTGCAAGGAATCTTGATCACCTTTAGCCGACACAATGATCTACTCTGCCGGCTTGTCCTACTAGCCCAGGCCTCTGTGTCCACTGACCAATCCATCTGACCCTCACATCACAGAACGTTAGTGAGTGCATTTCCTGAGAATATAACCCAGGCCGGACATGAACAGAATGAGAAACCTGTGAGAAATCTTGAATCCTGAGTACTACTCGTGACTCTGTCACCTAATGAATAAACTTAGCCAAGCCACTGATTTCCTTCCTGACTTCAACTGCCTCAATTCTAAAGTGATGGGATTGCACTTTACTATCGCTAAGACTATTTCTAACTGAATGATTTAAATTTAGGCTCACTTTTGATAGTCAATTCAATGAGGACTATTTAAAAAAAAAGGAAAGAAAGCAGAAGATGTCACTAACAGGACAGATGCACAGCATGAAGAGAGAATCAATGATGTTAATAATAATCAACATGTGTGAAGCTACCAGAAGGCACTGGGATCCTAGAACAAGGCACTACCACTGTCTCCTCCAAACAGATCTCCCAGCTTCCCTCCCTAGGTTCCATTTTACATCCAGCATTTAGAGTAATCCAGATGAAATGTAAATCAGATACCCCTGTGGCTCCCTATCGCACTTAGAATAAATACCAAATGTCAGAGGGTCCCAGCCTCTCTGACCTCATCTTAGCTCACTCTCCTTGCTGAGATGCAGCCACACGGATCTTGCTCTGGTCTTTCAAATCTGTCAAGCTCATGCCCATCTACTTCTGGCAATTGTTGCACATTGCCTGGAATGCCCATCTAGTAAATCTCAGGGCTGGCTCCCTGTGTAACTCTAGTCTCACGTGAAATGTCCTCTCCTCTAGAGGCTTTCTCTTGATCACCCGATTGATTTTAATCCACCATCCTGCATCACCAATTGTTCCTACTCCAATACCTCACTTTGATTTCCTTCCATCTCTGACCTCTGTCTGCATTTACTTAATTTTTTATTATTTCTCTCCCCCTACTAAAACATAAACATTTTAAGAACAAGAACATTGTTTTTCTTATTCATACCTGTGTCCTTACCATCTAGAATAATGTTCAAAATGACAAATTCTCATCCAATGGATGATTGAGAGGAGGGAAGTGAAGCCTTCCTTGAGTTGAATTGAGCAAAATTAAAAAGAAAGAAAATGACATTCTTGCTTCAGAATCTGCCAGAGAGAGTTGAGGACTTCTTTAAAAAGTAGCTTGGGATCATTTAATCCTTTCTCTGGTTGAGGTGTGATCTGATGTGGTCTTACTTGGGAAGACAAGCTACCACTGATGAATGAGCTAAAAATCACATGCCTGAAGTTGGAAATCTTTCTCAAGGTTATAGACAATTTCTTTGGAAAAGGGCACAGTTCTCTTACCTGAAGCACCACAAGGACAGTCTTCATGGGAAACTCTTCATACATGGAACTGGTTTACTCACACATCAGTGGAGGCTCATCTTCCCATGTAAGATCACCTGACATCACATTCTGGCCAAAGAAAGGACCAAACAATCCAAACAACCTTTTAAAGAAGCCTCAACCCTCTGGCAGATTTGGAAGCAAACTCAGATTAGGTATTGTTTCTTCCACTGCCCAAGGCCCCTCTCTTATTCAACAGGGAAAAATCAAGATTTAAAATTCACAGAGCCATACCTGAGCTCATATTTAGCATTCCTGACCTCTGACTCCAGAGACACCAAAATCTAACCTAAGAACTTCCTGACCCAACTTGCTTTTCTTAAAATACAGCCTTTGGAAAATCTGTAGAGATCTGAAGGGCATTCGTGCTTGCCTAGGATTGGAGGTGGAAAAGGGGATTAACTGTAAAAGAGCACCAGCGTCTTACTAGGGAGGTGGATGTACTCAAAAACTGGATTTTTGCGATGGTTAAACAACTCAGCACATTTACCAAAATTATTATGTCACATACTTAAAATGGATGAATTGTGGAATGTAATATATCTTGATAACTTTTTTTAATGAAATCTTTCGACTTAATCAGCTGATTTCCCTTGACTTTGTTTCAAGGGGGACAATATTTCTACTCCATGTAAAAATTAATTTCTCTCTTTTCTTCTCTCAAGTTAAGCTAAGGATCTGGGGAAGTCTTCACTAGCCAATATTCTCAGAGGTTCCCAGAAGAGATAGTTTCCACTCCAAAAATAAAGTGTTCCCCTTTAATCTTTTTTGGCTAAGAGAAAGTGACTAGATATAGAATCTTTCACACATATGCTCCACTTGGTCAAGTACCAAAGAGCACAGTTGCTAGGCTATGTGAAATGTTGAGGAAAAAATGCCAACCAAGTTAAAATGACACCAGTCTGGAACTAAAGTCAGAAACTTACATTGTGTGGTGGAAAGGCTGGTGGGAAGGGTAGGTTTCCAGGTCTTTCTCCTCAGCCCCCATCCCAACTGGATGTTTTCAGTCTCCATGGCTGCCTCATTCTTGTCTTCATGTAGTGAAAATGTGGTCATTATTTCTCACTTTTAACCCATCCTCATATACCTGATGTCTTGTCTATATTGCTCCTATTCCATTTATGGCTAATTTTTTATTCAGTTTTCAGCCAGTTTTTTACAGCTTTAAAATATTCCTTTCATCAAAGCACTAAATAAATGGTTAGCTCTGGTGGTCCAACACCACAGAATTACTATAGGTGTAGCACACTTACCCACCAAAAACACACCCATCTTTGATCCTGTAGCAGTCAGAGTCATCAGCCTTGGCTAAACAACTTTGCAAAATCTAAAGGAGAGCTCTCTTTTTCTACTCTGTAGCATATATTCTGAATTCCACATGGGACGGATCTAAAGCATGAGGCCTCCTGAAATATGACTCGAACCACTGTGAATCTAACTGTTCTCATCTGAGAAATGCGCGTATTGATAATTACCTTCCTGTACAGCTGACAGGTGGTGAGGGAACACCATGGTGCTATCACAAAGTCGGTGCTGAATTTAGGGGCTAAAGAACTCACAGTTAGCACTTCTGCTGCCGCCTACATTCCTGGACTATGGGATGGCACCAAGTTACTCTCAAAAACCACTAGACAAATCTTTGGTATGTCAAAACAATGAGGCTCCTGTTTCCCACATTATAAGTTATTCTTAGAGTCATATTTTCTCATCAGTGGGAGTTGACAAAGTGACAGAATAAACTTCCTGGGATTATGGTTTACAAAATACACTAATTTCTATTGGCAGGAATGTGATTCATATTCTGATATGTACACTAATCTGACTTAAAAAATCATGGCAATACCAGTGTTGTCTGACATTTCCTTAAGAAACCCAAAAAAAGCACTGCAACTACCTTTACATTTTGAAGCCCATGTTATCTGCTTCTACACACCTGTTAATTTCACAACCTTTATAGATGGACTGTTCTGTGGGACAGGATGGGCAGATAATACCAAGGGAAATGGAAGAACAAGACCCTCAAAACACTTACTGTGCACTTGGAATTCATCGCAGACTTTCCTGTTGATGTGTATGGTTTGTTTCCTCTTAAAAAAAATCTTACTTTTTAGGCCTTCGTGAGGGTGACGACCTGAAGGGCAGAAACTATGCTTACCCTTTGCATCTTGTAGAACAGTTCAGCTTGCATAGCCAGTGCCTAATGAATATTCGTCAATTTGAGGTATTTGGATTGTCCAGAAATGTCCCATTCCACATGGCTGTGCTACGTCCTGAGTATGCTGATGAAGCCCAAGTTAGCAAACTGGAAGTTCCTGAAAGGAGGGCCTCAGTACGTTCTATTCACCATATCATGTACATAGTGGTATTTCTTCACTCTTAACACAGTACGTAACTCTGCCGAAGCATCAAACAAACAGTTCACACTGTGTCACAGTTAGCTGTTGTACATCTAGCTCCCCAACAAACTGTGAGTTCTTTGAGAATGAAATGGAGTCATATGCATCTTGATATCCCCTAAACATCATGTGCCCTGCATAGTGACTCTTAAGGGCTCTGTCAGAGCCAGGCATTGTAGCAGGCACTGGACAGCAAATGAGTTAAGACCAAGTCCTCACTGTCATGGAGCTCACTGACCAATAAGAAAGAGTTAGTAAACCAGTGACTACAGATGGCACAGTAAGTACCATAACACAGGTGGCTGTGAACCTGAACGGGTGAAGAGGGACCCTACTCAGACTGCAGGCATCAGGCAAGGTTTTCCAGGTAAGTTGATAATGAACTTATTGCTGAGTGAACAAATAAAAGGCACTCATTCAGGATTTATGAAATTCAATTCAGCATAAAGACATGGCATTAGTGACAATAATATGGAGCCCAGGCCTCTGCCAGCCATACTGCTAGGTGAGTGAACCTCGATGCCTATGAGCTCCCCAGAGAATGACACATAGCTGGCCTCAAAAAGAGAAATGGCTGGAATAGAATTAAAGTAAAAAAGTGGAGTTAATAATGAAACAAGAACATGTAGATTATTTAAATTTTCAAATACCATATCTAAGGTGGAAGGTTGATTCTCACAACCACGTAAGCACACACCTTAGCGTCCAGGTTAACATGCAGAACTGACTTCTTCGTGTCCAATACTTTGCTCTTTTTCAGATCAGCATCCTGTGCTGTGTGGGTAACACTAGAACCCTCAGCTCCAACACTGGCCATCATTTTCACGGTGAAGGTCACTGAGATGCTTATCCTGTATAGTTTTAGCACTGACGCATATGTATTCTATCTTGTTCGTTTGCAGAACACATTGCTTCATTTCTGTTTGGAGATGGGGTGCACTGGTGTCTTTGGACAACATTACAAACTGCCTGGCGATTCTCTCACATGGAAGAAATTTTGCTAACTCCCTAGGTCAAGACTCTGGAAGTCATTCCGTAAGAAGGGCTACAGAGAAAGTTACATAAAAATCAGTAATTTATATTTATGTAAAGAGACTTTCTTGTTGTAATAGAGATAGGAAATGAAATCTAAATTTGTTTTTCAGTTTAGATTTAATTTATTCCATAAACAAAGTCTCAGGTCCCTAAGCATTAGCGACCCATTCTCCTTGTTTGGTGCCCTGCAGTAAAAGCCCACTTGCTTTCACTACATCCTGGTGTCAGTGTTCGGCTTTGCTGTAAGTCAGGGGAGCAGATCCAGGTTTGTTTGATTGGGTTACAATCTGGGGGTTACAAAAATATTGATACTTTACATTTTAATGTAAAAATCATTTTGTAGGATCTTTCTATGGATTTTATCCAAAAAGAGGTCAATATATATGATGATATTTTCTAATGAAAGAAGACACCTTAACATCTCAATTACGTATATATTCCCAGTAGGAAATAATTTTTAAACAAAATAAACATACTTAGTTGCATTCCATTCTTGTTTAATAGGAATAGAATTCACTTACTCATTCTCCCTTTGTTTTGAACATAGCAAGTTTATAAGTCCACAATTATTTTTCATGGAACCAACTATGAAGACAGAGGGGCAAGTTTTACCTGAGATAATTGCCTATCTTGGGAAAGTTTGGGAAATATTTCAAAAACATACATGATTAGTTTAAATCATTTTGTTTTAAAGTTTTTAAAAGGTAAATTAAGGTGAATTATACCTTTTTAGATAATGCATTCATATTCCTATATAACATTATTTTCCTGTTTTGGTATACCCACTTGCACACATTCAAATATGCAACAACTAGTGATATTCAGCAATGCAAATTAATCTAAAGTATGTAAATAAGCTACCTGAAACAAAACATTCTTAAAATAATAAATTATATATATAATCTGTCTAACTCATTATTCTTTCTACCTGAATGATATGACAGATTCAAACTGATCATTTCCCAACCAGTTCAGGCCATTTGGCAATAGCAAACAACTCTTAAGCTATTTGATCATCACCCATGCCATTTTTCTGAGTTAGCAAGATGTGTAAATTCAGTTATTTTTATAAGCCTAACAAATCACACACGTTGTGAAATAATCTGATCAACTACTCCATATTAGCATTTTTGATATCCAAGACCAAGTAAATTGATAAACTGTCTATTCAGGGATAGCCTAAAAATACACTCTTTTAAAACTCAGAGTATATGTTCCATTTATTTACCAATTCTCTGTCACTCCAAGCTCACATCTTCTGCTCTCTACTTTGTGATCCTAGGTCTGGAAGTCTGAAAACAACATACACTTCTCAGATTCCCTTGACAGATGCTCTCTGGTTAGTGTCTGTTACTACAAAACAGTGATGGAAGAGGAGAAGAGTGGGGAGGAGAGAAAACGAGAGCTGAGTCTTTCCAGTTTTCCAACTCCAATCTGTATCCTCCCAGCAGCAGTGGATAGCTCTAAATTCCCCTTCCCTTGGCATCTGGCAGCAGTCCAAGGCACGCCTGAGGAACAAGACCAGCCCTGCAGAACTCTCCCAAAGAGCCTAGCCTGCTGAATGGTTCCTCTCAGAGTCACCAGTCATGGCCCCATGGTGGCCACTCTTTGAGCTCCTAGGTTCTCATAACACCACCTCTTCCCTTCATTATCCCACCCCAAAGAGAGGTAGCCACCTTCTACAATTACCAATTTCTGAGTTATCTCTTTGACCACTCAATACTCTCTCAGTTTCCCAATATCTATATTAAATTCAATTTTATTTTAAATATCTAAGTCTTTTCTATGTCTTGAATGGGGCCCAACTGACATACTATGTAATGTATTTTAAAGGAACAATTATTTAATGTATAAGGCTAAAAGAAAGACACACAATCTGATTCAAGCCCACATTTGCCATAAGACCTGTGTGAATTTGGAAAAATTACATGACCTCTAAGCCTTTGCTCACTCATGTATAATTAAATATAATAGAAATACCTATTTAAGAAAGTGTTATTATTTGGTGAGGTTAAAAGAAATGATGCAGGTTAATTTTTCAACATAGTTTCTGGCATGGGATAAACACTCAATAGATGTTTACATTATTATTTTCATTATTACTATTCACCAAATGCAACATTCCATTCATTGTTGCTAGGTGATTGTACATATTTCCAAAACATACCTGGAGAATAAAACATACAAGTGGTTCCTAGTAAATCAAAATTCTAAAACTATGGTATTCTCATCACCCTTTGCACAGAAGCATCACAGGTAGAGAATGGTCTTCACTGATTTTTTATATCTTAAAGATACCAACTACAAAATCTCCATTCAAAATGAACAGCAATATCTAGAGTTCCTTATTAATCAGTAAATTTTATCTCAGAAAGTTACATTCACACTCTTTCACATATATCAATATAAACTATAATGTAAAAATCTTTTTATAAAAGTAAAATTTGGCAAAAAACATATAAACTCATTTTGAATCATAAAAATACCCAAATACACACATAAAAGTATACAACGTGAAGAGCAAATTATTAATAGCAGGAAGAAAAATAAATGTCATAAGTTCAGATGAACATTCATTAATTTCCCATATACACCCTAATGAGAAAAGAGCATAATCTGAATCATTATTACTTAACAACTTCCATTTAGTCTAACTTTCATGAAACTATAAAATCCTTTTGAAATATGTGGTACTATAAAGCATTAGCTCATGATATTTTAGTCTTACAATAATGTTTCCCTAACCAATACAAGTCATCACGGAATAAAATAATTGCTTTCATCAAAACTCCACATATTAATTTGTACTGTCCAGAATGCCAGAGTTCAAAAATATTACCCTAAATATTAAAACTCAAGGCTGTTACTCTGATGAAATTAATTATGCGAAACACCAAATGCAAGAATGTACTAACAAAACAGCGATTTGAAACAGATGGGTAATTCAACAGCTTGCTACAGATGGCATAAAAGTACAATGTATTTGTCAAGTTTGGTTTTGATCAAAAAGTAAACTGAAAACACTTTTGCACTGTTACAGTCAGAGAATGAATATGTTGAAGACATATCTGGAAATCCATTTTTACAAATAATGTTTGAAAATGATGAATTTTGATTGTCCTATGATGACAAACACTGATTCAAAAAAAAACCTCCATTACAAGAAAAGAAAAAGTGCAGAATAAATTAAAACAAGGATATTTAGTCTTTAAATTCAACCTATTTGCTGAAAGAGGATGTAAAGGTGGGGAAAAAAAGTCTTTCACATTGAAAAGCAAAAGCCATTAAGGACTATGAAAGAAACCACACGTGGAAGGTATAAACATGCACAAAGGTTTGAAAGGAGAGTAAGGTAGGTTAAGGAAACATATAGTTCATAATGGCCAATACATAAAGACAAGACATACCCTGTTCCTCTAGAAGAATGCGAAGACTGATTACAATATCAAGGAAGAAAGGAAAAAGGAATAATATCTCCCAATTATAACCTTTGTGCTCCCTAAGATTGAGGGAGGGTAAGGGAGACTGAGAAAGAGGGGAAGCAAAACTGGAGATGAGAGAAGAGGAAAGTACTGGGAGTAAGAAATGATATACTTAGAATCCTGATTCAATTTACAACATAGATCTATTAAATGACTTTAGACCCTGGGTTTTTTTGAGGCGAACAATCTCCCTGAATCCAGTGATGTTCAAACTTGGGTTTTCACTATATCACTGGAAGAATTTTCAAAATAAACCATGTCTGTATAGCTGCCCACCCCTCAAAAAAGTTTTGATTCAGTTGCTCAGGGCACAACACAAGTACTGAGATACTATAAAATCCCTGTTGGTGGTCCACACATGCTGCCACGTGTAAAAAGCACCATTTTAATCATTTAGCACTGTCTCCCTAATAGCAATTTCCTTCAAACCCAAGTTTATTTAATGTTTACAAGTACATTTAAAGTATTTTACATGAACCAAGGCTCACCCTTCATTTGCAATAGCAAAAGTTTTCAACAGCCTAAATGCATTTCAACCAGGGATTGATTAAATGTTACAGAAACCTGTGTAATGGAATGCTACCTAAAATTATGGTCTTATGTCTAATATTTATTATTTTTTAATAAAACACATTGTTTAAAATATCAAATAACACTGAAAAACATTGTGAAGTATTAAAAATTTTTTAAAGCTTGTTTCTCCTTTTCTTGTCTATTCCCCAAAGTAACTGTTTTGAAACTGTTTTTACCTCTGCTGACATTGATCGCACCAGATTTCTTAACAATACGCTGATATTTCTATATCTTAACTCATCAGTGCTGGACAATATGTACGAACCTCCAGGGCAGATAAGGACACAGTTCTCACTACCCCTGAACCCTCCCTATCTCAAGTTCAGCAGAAAATGCTGGTTGCCTATCCAGCATTCACCCTTGATGGGAGACTCTAAGCCCATTTTGGTGGCCCATTCTCCTTGACAGTGAGTTGGTTTTAGGGGTGGGCATGTAACCATCATCCTGTTCACAGAGACTTGATAGGAAGTCTTCTGCGCAGTTACTGGGAACTGTTTCCTAGATTCTAAGAACAAGACCTCAGCAGAGATAATCCTCTTTCTGTTTCTGGACTTGATCTGAACTGAATGTGATGCTTGGAACCTCTGCGGCCGTCTTGCTACCAGCCTGAGGATAGAGCCAAAAGAAAGCAGGGGAGAAGTAAAGATGCAAAGAGAAGTGGAACCCAAACCCTACCAGTACTCTGGCAGCAGCTTTCCCGTCTCAAACTTCTTATGTGAGACACTAAATTGAAATTTTGGTAAAACCAAGTTGGTATTTCTTGTTACGGTTGAATGTATCTTAAATGAAGTCCCTCAGCTGCTCTCTCCATTCTCCAATGTAATTTTATTACATATTTTTGGTTAAACCAATGATCCAGTGTTTGTGTTTTGTATCCATGTAAGTTTTTTTCAGTGATAAACTATGATTACATCTGCTTCTCTATGAAATGTTTTATGTTCTTAGAATTTAAAATATGCCTCACTTTTCATTTGCTTAGCTTGATTTGTGCATATGGCTTTTTCTTCCTACACCATACATGAAACTTTCAAGGCAACGTTTCCCATACCTGGAAGTATGAAAATCTATTTCTTTTATATTTAAGCTTAACTAATAATTTGTTAGAAAATTAAAAACTTTGATATATTACTTTACAGCTCCCAATCTTCCTATTCAGAAATCCAGTGCAATTTTTATGCCCAGTTCCTGGTACATAAGCTGTTTTTTTTTCTCTCTTTTTCTCTTTGTAAATGTTTAGGATGCTCTCTTTATTTCTGTTATTCTGTATTTTCCAGACCAAGGTGACCATGCAATTTAATATCCTCATTTGGACACTCTTAGAGCAAATGTATGTGTTTTCAATGATTATGCCAGAACCACAGGTATAAATCAGGATTGCATTGAGAAAACCAAGACATGCAGTCTTTGTAAAAATACCTAATAATCTTTCAGTGCATTTTTAACTAAGAAACTCCCTCCATGTTTCCCACGTCTTCCATTCTCCAGCTACAGAACAGATCAGTTGGTTTTTAGGCCTGCAGAACTCAGTTCTGTAACTTCCCAATTCAGACTTCCTGGAAAGTCTCTTTGTCTTACCCCTTCCTGTTTTAGATATTGTGTCTCTGTCGTGTGTTTCCCTTTATATACATAGAAAATATTTTCCAGTACTTTCTGCTTTCTTGGTTTACTTCATTTCTTGGAACACATCATTAAACAGCTTCTGGTAAAAAGGTAATTTTTGAAAAATGGAAGTATGAAAACCTATTTCTTCTATATTTAAGCTTAATTAATAATCTGTTAGAAAATTAAAAACTTTGATATAGTACCTTACAGCTTCCAATCTTCCTATCTAGAAATCCAGTGCAATCTTTATTCCCAGTTCCTGGTTTATAAGCTGTTGTTTTTTCTCTCCCTCTCTTTTCTCTTTGTAAATGTTTAGGATGCTCTCTTTATTTCTGATATTCTTTATTCCATTATTTGTACTTTAGACTTGTTTCTTTCCACTTACTGAGTGGATACTGATAGCATCTTCAATCCAGTTCCTGATGTTTCAAATCGGAGGAATTCCTTGTGTTACTTGCTTCATTATTTCAATACCTTCTTTTCTCATTTCTGCCTTTCCCAAATTGTTACTTAACAAATGTTAGACCTCTAAAGTTAATTTTTAAAATGTTTTTTTTATTTTCCTTTTTATTCTAGTGTTCTTCCTTTTCTTTGTTTTTCTTTCTTTCTTGTTTTATTTTATTTGGTTCTGAGAAATCCTCAGCTCTATGGAGTCAACATTTTCTCCTATTTCTTTCAAGGTATTAATTTCTAAAACAAATTTTTGTCCTACACGTCTACTTCCTTCAAGTTCCTTTTGTACAAATGTGTTTTTTTGTTGCTGTTTGTGTTTTCGTCATAGAGGCTTCCCTCAGATGTGTGGCGATCTAGGTTGTTCAGTGATATCACACATGAAAAGCTGATTGGAAGTTTTCATTTGGTGAGAGCATCACTTACGGTTGGTTAAGTGGTGATTTTTTTAGGGGAGCCCATGTTCCCCAAAAGTTGATATTTCTAGGTCTTTTCTCTGAGGTTTTCAGTTTCTATAAAGAAAAATCCTCTATGTCCTTCCTGGTGTGTTCTGGGCAGCAAATGAGGGCTGCAGATCTCCACTTATTCCCTCCTTTAGACTTTCACTATTTTCACGAAATATTTTTGCAAAAAAAAATATATGCTTGTAAGTTATATTAAGAAAGAAAAATAGGATGAATTGATGAACAAATTAATTCAAAAATATTTTAGGACCCACAGCATCTAATGCATAATGTTCGATGCTCTCTGAAAATCAACAATTATTAAGATTAAATATGATCTCTGAAAGAGTTCACAATCTGCTGTAGAGAAAGACACTGGCATAACTCACTTTAGAACAAGATCTATGTTCCATGGTCTTACAGAGAGGGACTCTGGCAATAGAGGTATACCCTAACGAGTACTGAGAGGCAAAATGAATGGCCCAAGAGTAGAGCAGACATTTCTCACTACAGGCACCTGGGAAGGCTTTGAGAAGGAGTTAGGCTTTATATGACATGAAGGACTTTAAAGGTCAAAAACAGAGAAAGAAGTAAAGGAGAGCTTTCAAAGAAAAAAGTCCAACATACAGAGGCAAGGGAATCAAAGCAAGTCATTACTAGAATGGCAAGCAGACCAGTATCTGGCATAGTTATATGAGCTCAAGATGCGAATGGAAACTTGCAGATGTACAGTGAGGTCACCTAAGAAGTATCTTAAATTTTAGGATAAAAATACTGCATTGTTTTCTCTGAGCAATTGAACATTACTAAGTTTTGTGGGGATTTTTAAGTTAATTCTTACTGTATGCTGGCTAACATGCTGTGTACTTTTCATATTATCCAGGCTGTTGTTTTAGAAATGAGAGTCTGGTTGCAAAGTGTGAGGTGGATGTGAGGAGAGAGAAGCCAGAGGGCAAACCAAAAAGAATTAAAAGGGTATTGTTGTCTATTTAACAGCTTAAAAGAAAGATCAGTCAAAGATGGAATAAAATCTAAATATTGAAAGCTTATAGAAAATAATGTAGGAAATATCTGCATAAGCTCAGGATAGAAAAGAATTTCTTACACAAGGTTCTAAATGTACTAACTGTAAATTATTGATAAGAAGTTTGTCTACATTAAAATTAAAAACTCTTATTTTTAAAAGACACCACAAAGAAAATGAAAACACAGACATAGCAGGAAAATACTTTTGCATTATATATATCCATCCTAGAAACATACAAGAAATCCCTAGAAAATCAATAAGAAATAAAAAGAAAACAAAGTAGACAGATGGTCAAATGACTTGAATAGGCATTTAACAAAAGAGAAATCCAAATGGCCAATAAACATGAAAAGATCCTCAATTTAACCAGTAATCACAAAAATGCAAATTAACACTGCATACAGATGTCTTTAAACACATATATTCACATGCAGAGAAACAAAAATTGTTTAGAGCCTGATAATACCATATATTATTATGACATGAAATAATACCAATGTCCGTGTGCCAAAATAAGTGTAAATTGTTTTCATCATTTTGGAAAAAGCTTTCCATTAAGAGCAGATTAAAGATATACATGCCTAGCAAATCTACTCCAAGATACAAATCCCACAGAAATTCATGCACATCGTATTGTGATACATCCATAAAATGTTCAGAGCAGTACTGTTTGTAATAGTAAAAGTAGAAACCATCTAAATATCCAACATGGATAAATAGTGGAGTATCCTTTCAATTGAATAAAGTATAGTAATAACATACACCAACATGGTACTGTATGGATAAATCTCAGATACACTAATGGAGTTGAATAATCAAATCACAAAAGATCTATATACAGTATAATTTCATTTACATAAAGTTCATAACTAAGCTATTTTCTTTAAGAAAACATTCATCAGTGTTTTTCTAAAGACAAGAAAGGAAAGCATTATTACAAATGCCTGGAAAAGTGTTTTCCTCTGGCTGAGAGAAGATCTGAATAGGGAAGAGACACATATGGGTACGAGTAACATTCTTATTCTTGGCCTGGACTGTTATATCATGGCTCGCTTTATGATATTCCTAAACCTGCATTTGTATGTATGTTACTCTAAGAATTTCTATCAACAAAAAATAAAATAAATACATACATTCTGAAATTCATGAATAAGGCAAAAGACTGGGGGGAAAAAACATCAAAAGCAGAAGAATTGGCTATTGCAGGAATCCAGAAGGAAGGACGTGAGGTCAGGGATGAAGGCAGAGGATGGGGAGGAAATGGGACTGGGTCACAACAATAGAGGTGGAATTAATGGAATTTGGTGAGTGAATGTATATAATAACAAAGAGGAATAGAAGAAATGAAGACATCTTCAAGATTGTATTCATGTAGCTTGTAAGAAAAATATACCATTTAGTAGAGAGAGGCACTAGGGAAGGTAAACAAGTTAGTGGGGGGATGATGACAGGAATGCGGAGTCTAACACTGTGACATTCCTGTAGAGATGTCTACTAGTCTTAAAATGCTTGTTTAGGATATAATTCTATTGCAATAATTTATTTAAAATAACCAACCAAGAAATGCTTTTTAGAGTACCTCCCACCTGCAAGATACCATGCTGAGCACTACAGAGAACACAGTAAAAGGTAAGCCACATTCTTCCCCAGGAAGCTTACAATTTAGCCAATACAGGGCATGTATAAAGGGAATGGCAGGTAGATAAAATGCAAGGCTGAGTTGCAGAAATGATGAGTGATAGAGTTTAGCATGTAAGGGGAGAGGAAGGAAGGGAAAGAGGAAGGAAGGAAGGATGATAAATACACAGAGAGATGGATGGATGGATACATATATATATATATGGATGGATGGATAGGGGAGAGAGAGAGGAAATCATTTACAACTAATTTATCTATCTATCTATTTATTTATCTATCTATTTATTTATTTATTTAATCAGTGTCTTGCCCTAGAACTTGGAAAAAAGAAAGAAATCTTTCCAGACAGAGAAGGTGCTTATTAGGATATTCAGAGGACACTAAACAAACCAGTCTGGGTAGAATTAGAGAAACAGCAAAGATAACATGAGAATGGTAGACTGAAATCAGATGTTTTCATCAGCTGAATAAGTGATAAGAGAACAAATGAACGATAAAGAATACAGCTCACAAACCACACCACTATCACAGTCAAGACAGAATAAAATAAAGATCTGAGCTAAAATGTGGCAGTAGAAATGAAAGCGAAAGAACTGACTCAAGAGATGCTGTTTAGGAAGAATTAACGTAAAATTGACTTGGGGAAGAGAGAAAAGCTAAAGCCAGGTTTGAAGGTTTGAAGCATAGATAGCAAGTTCCCTGAGACCAAGGTGAGAAAGAAGTTAGGCAGAAGGGCAGATTTGGAGAGGGACATGAGCTCTATTTAAGGCACTGGGAGGATACCACAGAAGCTCATTAATCAAGCAAAAATGCCCAATGCTATCCAGAAAAATTAGAGCATTTGCTCAGGGAAAAAGTTCAGTCAGCAGAAGAATGAAGATGTATGCACATAAAAGTGAAAGCTGAATCTAAGGAAGTGAATCAGAGTTTATCCAAAATTTATCCAACTTATTTATACAAAAGTCATATATTGAGCATCTACCACATGTGATATACCATAGGAACTTTGAGTTGAGAAGACAGAAAAAGAATTAGAGAGAGGAAGTGAAAGAAATTAGTAAGTTTAACAAGAGAAAAGAAACCATTAAAAAAAATGACTATAATTAGCAACTCCCCATTTCCCCCTGGCAACCATGGGTACTAATTTCAATTATGCAAAATGAATAATTTCCAGAAATCTGTCATACTGTGTGCCTCTGGTTAAAATATTGTATTTACACATAAAAATCTTTTAGGAGAATAGATCTCATTATCACAATAATAGTTTTTTAAAAGATATGTTCCAATAAAATAACAGACAAATAAAAATTAGCAGCAAAAGGGAAAACCAGATTGTCTCAACTGGACAGTAAGAAATAGTGATTGCAGAAAGACTAATAGAGCCAAATATAACAGAGAGATCAAGGAGAAATAAACAGTAAAAGGGGCTGTGAAAGGCCATTACAGTTAAAGCGTGTTGGTGCATTTCAGGAAAGCAGTTTCATTCATCTGAAATGGACAGGGGACATGCGGGGAAGGGCAAGTTCTGTATTTGCCCCTCTACCCAAAGCACTTTCCTCATGGAGCTCCTCCACCTTCTTCAGTTCTTTGTCCAAATGCCATCTTCTCAGTGGGACCTTCCCTGGTCTTCCTGTTTAAAACTGTAACCCCCAACCCTCCTTTTCCATTGTCATACTCTACTTGCATTGTAGCCCTTATCTCTACATGTTATTTATTTATAATATTATCTGTCTTATCCCATGTAGACTCCATGAGAGCAGGGATTTATGTCTGGTGTCTGTAGCTCCTGGTGTTTAGAACAGTGTCTTTACCAACACATCCTGAAAATCAAGTCAAGAAGGTAAATGAAAAGAGGAAGGTGTAGTATTAACTGTGTTACATGACAGGTAACAGGAGAACAGAGAACTGACAATAAGATTTTGGAAGATGGCCATAGTGAAAGCAATTTCAAAAGAACAGTGTGAAAAAATATCTGATTGGAGTGGGTAAAAACATTAAGGAGCAGTGAGGAAGTAAAGCTAGAAGTAAAAACAATCCTTCTACAGAGGTTTGCTGTACCAAAAAGAGAAATGGGATGATTACTGGAGAGATGTTTTTGTTTTTATTTGTTTCGAGACAGCAGATGCTATAGAGTATTTGTACAATGATGAGAATGTTCAAGTAGAAAGAGGAAAGTTAATAATGCAACATTAGGGGGATAGTCAGTAAAATGATACCCCTGAGCAGTCAAGAGGGGGCGAATTCTGGTGCACACTGTCAGCAGATGGCTAAGACAGAAGTAGAAGCAATTACTCAGTGGCAGCAAGGCAACAAGGCCTCGCGTGGATGCACGATGACTGGAGATGGAGCAGTTCTCTACTGAATGTTTTCTTCGTGAAAGGAGAATTGCCTCTTCTGGAGATTTAAGAGAAGAAGACATGGAATAGTTGTCTTGAGCATGAGAAAATACATTTACTAAGGAGATGTGACAGAATCTTTAGGCATACTGAATGGCTATGAGAAATTTGTGCTATGCATGCTTAATTGAGAACATTCAGCAACACACCTGTGGGTTCCATTCTAGCTATGTTAACTGGCAAGGATACCACTGTAGTGGCTGGAGGGTTGGGTTAAACCACTATGATGACCATTTTCCACCAAATGATAACATACAGTTGTAGCCCAAATGAATAGATCTTCACGTGCCCTAGACTCACCTCACCCTTTTAGCATACATCTAGCAATCAAAAGGAATCATTTACTCATATTTCTCAAAGAGCGTTTGAGGGGATCCTCAAAACATGCAAATGCCGTTTGCTCATTCTGTTCACCAGCTCTCCCCCAGGGATACCCTTGGAGCTTTTCACCATATTGCCCATCTCTACCCATCAACACCTCCATGACAGGCTTGGCACAGCCCTTCCTCTTACTTTCCCTCTTCCATTGTCTTCATTCTCTTGTAATTATCTTGAGCAAATTAGGAGCCTTTCAAACACAAACTGCCTAACTTTTCTTCTCCTGTTCTTCCCTACCAATTACTCTGATCTGTAAAATAATGGAAAGGTGCAGTGAGAGGGATGTCAGGGCATGAGAAGTGCCAGGCAGACCACTCCAAAGTCTTCCATAGAGAGTAAGGTCAGGAAAGCCGTGGGAAATATCAATACCTTCATCCTTGTTACATATTTTTAACTACATAATTCTTACCCCAAAAGTAGTATTTTGACCTAATGCATTCACCTGTGGAATATAACATTCATAAACCCTAATGTAATCTCCATTTATCATTCTATTAGAACTTCTATTTTGACTCTCTGTTGAAACAAACAACAGGTAAACAAAAAAAAATCTGGATTTCAAGATAAATATTTTATAATCAAAACTTAAGTATTAGATTTTATGTTCCATCATTCAAACTGTATGTATGTTTTATAACTGGCAAAAAACATCCCTAACACTTGTTATTCCCATTAAAAAAGTAATGGATCACTTATTTTATTAAGTTCTATATCTCAGCAAAACTATATAGTATTTTCTGTAGTACTTTAACATTTTACAGAGAATTTTCCCTCAAATGCCTTGTGTGTATTTCTACACTACAGTCCCTGACAAGTTGCTCAAGCCCAGGAAAACTCCTATGCCCTCTGTTGCTCTATTCATCTGTCCTCAGAAACTTGTCTTTGTCTTCATGATACACACCACTGTGGAGGTGCTGCCTCCTCTTTTCACTCAAGACTGACCAGGAAAGTTTCAGAAAACTCTCAGGTAAATGTTAAGATAACATAGTGATAACACAGAGCCATCCCAGCTCTCCACAACTCTGTAGCTTCCATAGGCATGTCTTCTTCAACTTCTAGGATTTTTATTGCCATATGCAGTGAAGATGCAGGTAACACAGATTTTAATAATAAAGACAGCTTGTTTCCTATTGCTGCTGTAGCAAACCTGGTAGCTTTAAACAACAGAAATGTATTACATTGCAATACTGAAGGTAAGAAGTTTGAAATGGGTCTCACCAGGCTAAAACCAAAGTGTGGGCAGGGCTATGCTCCTTCTGGAGGCTCTAGAGAAGAATCTGTGGCCCTGCCTTTGCAACTTCTATAGCTGCCTGTGCTCCTGGCTCATGGTCTCCTTCCATCTTCAAAGCCTGCAACAGCCAGTCTAGTCTTTCCCATGCTGTGTCACCCTGATGCTCACTCATCTTCTGCCTGTCTCTTTCATTCATAAGGACCCTCCCTGACAACTACCTTGGGCCCACGCAGAAAATTCATAATAATGCCCCCATCTCAAGTTCAGTTGATTAGCAACCTTAGTTCCACCTACAACCTTAATTCCATTTGCTATTTAACATATGTCAGGTTCCAGATTCCACGGGCATCTTTGGGGGCCATTATTCTGCTCACCATAGATATAAGCATTACAAAATCTAAGAAATCTCTTTTAAGTTCTCAAATTTACATTCTTTAGTTCTGTTTCCTTGCTGATATAAAGTAACTGAATGTTGGATGAGGCTTTTCTTCTTTCCCATTATTTTAGAGGATGGAGCTTACCACATCTTACCATATGCACTGTTCATGCAGAGGACATATGGACTCCCTCCAGGATTATGTATCTTCCTTAAATATAAAGGCAATAAACCCATAAGAAAAATTGTCTCCTTGTTTCAAGTTGGACATTCTTACGTTTGAAGACCTCCATAATAAAAAACACCAAATTCTGCCAGGAATGATCCATTCTGGGCATTCCCTCTGAGCTTTACTATTTCTACTGAAAATATGTGCCTAATACCAGTAATACCCATAAGTCAATATGAAAGCTTTCCATCAGAAGCAGGTATCTTAACTTTTACCTGAGAACTTTCCTAGTCTCACCTTTCCAAACATGTCATTTCTCCCCCTGCAAGCCCTTCATTCTTCTGTTTGTAGGACCATCAATGATAGTGGCAGCTAAAAAATTTCTCTATGTAAAAGAGATTAAAGATAGGAAACTTGTTGGATAGAATGTCTGTAATTAGGGGCTTTGTGTTAACACTGTTTGAAAAGCACTTTTCAGGAATGACATTGAAGTTATCCATTTCAAGTAACAGAGTGAAGCTGAAGGAGCTCTTGGAAAAGCTAAAGGCATTCCTGTCCCAAACCACCCCATTGTTACCAGCAATAATGGACAAAGACCACGGAAACTTTCTATTTGGAAGAGAATAAATTATAGACCATTATGGTCCAGGCTCAATCCATTGAATGCCCTCAAATGCCTACCTGAGGGATGCACCACCCATCTGCGGCCGTATCACTCCAGACCAGACAACTTGGAACTCACTAACTCAAAATGGTGAGCAGTGCAGCTCTCGGTTCTGAAACTAGGTGAGTTTAATTCTGAATCAAGTATGCTCTTCCTCCAGTCTGGTGTCGCGGTTCCTTCCCTAAACTTAATATCTGATTCCTGCCTCTGAAGTCCTCCCCCAGAGTTTCTCTCTTGCCAGTTCTCAATTATAGTTGTAGAAAAATGTCAGAATTTCATCTAAATAAGCACAAAATCAGCCATAACCATCTCTCAATATATTTATAGAAGGCAACTGGTAGGAACATGAATACCTCTCTCTTAGCTATATATTCTATTTTTACTCAACCAGGTTTCAAGCTGAAAAACATCTGGATAAGGAGGAATAATGGCTTTAAGTAACTTCAAGTTCAACCCACTCTGCTGAGAAATCAACAAGGAAACCCAAGATGATTTCTCTGACCAAATGTGTTATTCAAAAAAGCTCATGCAAGGAGTGTTTTGACAATCAAGTAACAATTTTAAGAGAATGTGGAAAGTAGTAGGTTTCTACAAAACCTGTATTTAGGAGCACAGTGAAACAGTAAATTCAGAAAATGAGAAGTTCTGTGAAAGAAAAGGTAGGACGTCTGAGTTTCAGTAACTCACTTTGACAAATGCTCTAAATTGGACTGTAAGGAAATTAAGCTGCTGTTCAAGAGGTGAGAGCAGCAGCTTACCTGTTTCATTTTCTACTTCCCTGAGTGGCCCCAAGTAGAAGTATGAGAAAAATGTTACACAGTCAGATAAAGAAGTAGGATATTATTAAGAAAGTCCTCATGAATGAAGCAAATGAGCTGAAACTCTATTACATATATCCTAAAATTCCTGGCTCTAGGATGTGATAGTGTCTAATCTCTGGGGCTTCCTTGTGACTCTGCCACTGATTCCACTTGAAATCAGTTTCAGTTTTAGAAGTGGATCCCAGAATCCCTGGTTGGAGGCAATCCTCAAAGTCAGGCACACTGTCCTTGCCCACCGCCACCTCTACCAGCATTACCGTCTGCTCTGAGGCTTGTCTATCTGACACCCACTGGGGAGGAAATTCAGCCCACAATGAGGCAGTTCTTACAATTAGATGCCTTGGTCTTACAGGAACCCAAAACTAGCCTCTCCATTGCTACTCAGAATAAGTTACTCTTCCATGTAAACACCATTCAAATATTTAAAGATACTGATGCTCACCCTGAGCCTTCATTCCTCATAGGCAAATATCCCCAATTCCCTTGGAATACTGACAGGTCCTCTTACCTCTGTGCTCCCTTTCCTCGAAGTATGCCCCCTCTTACAAGCTTTTCTCAATTTCCCTTAGGCACAATGCCAAATAATGGGTTCTTCAGGTGTGGCTTCATTATCCTAAAATGAAAGGTTGACTACTACCTCTCAAGTTTGGGGTTTTGTGTCTGGATGAAGGCAGACTAGAACTAAATCAGTGCATCCAAATAAACCATTTTGGCCAGTACACCAGGTTGTTAAATCACATTGTGTTTGCAATCAGCTAAAACCATTAAATTGTTTTCACAGTGCTGGTCGCTGATAAACTACACATCTCCTTCATCCTGTGCTTATGTAGGCTGCAGTTTATTTGAAGGACACCACTTTAGATCTTTATTTATAGAAACCTTTAGAGTTACTTTTGCTTTTTGTTAAAAAAAATTGAGTTTTCTGTATTTAAATTTTGATAAATTTCAAATATTTATCTTTTCATTCATGACTTCTACATTTGAACTGCTTCTAAATTAATTAAGGTGGAAATATCAATTTGTTTTGCTGTATGTATTAAAAATGCTCTAATTAATAAGAAAAATAGGCTTGACAAATCTTACCAGTGTATATATACCATTATAAAAAATCAGAAATCTTAAATTTCATACAAATAATTTGTATTTGTTGCATACAAATAATTATTCTAAGTATTGAAGAACTCTGCATATCCTAATTTAGATATACAAAATATTAATCATCACTTTCAGCTTTGTGTCCAACTAATAAATACCTTCATTAATGATGAACTTCAAGATGCTAGGAAAAATACTGACAAGATTTAAGCTACTAAGAGTCCTAAGGCACACTTCAGCAACTAATACTGAGTTAATACTGCAACTTTTATCCTCATGCTTCCAATACAGTCTTTGGATTCGTCAAGAATCCCTCTAGCTTTGTACTGTGATTGGGCTCAAATTTTTATACTTTACCCACAAAGTGATGTGATACGGTATCAGGTGAAGTACTGAAATGTACATGACATTAATTCAGCTGTGGAATGCTTTAATCCAAGTACAAATACAAAACTCAGGAGGTTCTTTGCAACATAAAAAGAAGATGAAATTCTTTAGACCAATGGAAGTGGATTTATCAGGACTGTTATAAATTTCAAAAGGAAAATATAATAATAATAATTAATGATAATAATGATTAATGATAACGAACTGGTCAATGCAAAAAATGGAAAATAAACCATATTGGCTCATGTAGCTAAAAAGTGTGAAATAGATGGATGATGATCATGTGCTCACAGAGCGCGTCAGGACCTAGTTGTTCTCCGTCTCTGCTTTGCTCTCCTCCACCTTGGCTGTACGTGGTCACAGATGGCTGTCAGCAGCTACCACCCTAGTATCCTCTCAAAATCAATTATTGATTGAAAATTTATTTCTCTTTTTGGTAACACCAGCCCAAGGCCTGGGAATAACTACATGAACCAACATTGCAACTAAGTGATACCAGTTGGCCGGGCCAAGTCGTATGCTCTTCCTGAACCAAGTCTGAGGAGAGCAGTGAGAATCTGAGCTACTGTCCCAGAGGAAGGGGCAATGGATGCTGGATGGGCCCACACCTCATATGGTCACTGTATAAGCTTAATATTATTCTCATGGTACTAACCAAAGAGAGAACATTTTGCCAAATAAAAGAAAGAAATGGGTCCGCTAGGAGTCAGACCAACAGGCAAACTTGTAATGTTTCCAGGTGCAAACGACCAAGTGGTCTCTCCCAGATATGCAAAATATGCAACCACATTTTCCATCTGAGCCAGTGTTAAGATCCATTCTCACCCAGTGCCAAACTGGCATTGTATGCTGCTAAATAATTTATTTTGCTGACAAGAAGTTAAACACCAGTCATGTCTGCTTTACAAAATACTTTTGAGATCAAAGGTTTAGTTCAGATTCACACAGCTGACTTGCTTACACTTTTTTTAAATTAAGGGTAAATTTAATCTTATTCTATGCCTGATTTATTTATTAAACTACTACTGCCTGAGAATAAGAACTCTAATGTTTTTATGTGCAAGAAAACACGTAGTGTCTACATACCTCTCTTCTGCTGCCCCCCATGAATGAAATGCCCTAACCCTTGTCCTGCTTTTACATTCACATCGTTCGTATACACCACGCTGGGAAATTTCTATACCAATTTAAAATCTGATTAAAAAACAAAACACCTCATGCCCTAAAGCTGATTGATGCCAATTCTTTTAAAGGGAACTGCAACTTCAAAGGGATTCTGATGGCTCATTTTGTGACTGGATTTCTTGAGGCGGTGTTTCTATTTCTCCAAGAGTTTCCTTTTTAAGAAGCATGGGAAGCTATTATTAACACATAGGAAGACTCTATAAAGGGTAGATTATGTTAGTCATACCAAATCCAATTCCCTTCTGGAGTGAGGCTAATTTTGCTGGGTGATTTTCTAAATTAGGTTACAATAATTTGATGTTACCAGCTGAATCTTACTAACTTCAAGATCTGGGCAAACAACAGTTCTCTAAATTTCCACTTATATATCAGCTCTATCAAGGTGACCCAGTATGTCCCAGCTATCTAAAAATCACCTTAATTGTACACATTTCTATTGCTAAGTACTTGATTTCAAAAGAGGGAGGAGTTCCTCACCCTGAAACTCACTTTGGGGAGGTCCTTGTTTGCAGCTCACTAGTGTAAACAGTCTTCCCTTCACTTTCCATTACGGTCTTCTAGGATCCCTCTGATAAACATCAATACAAATATGTGGATTTGAAGGATAATAACTAAAAAAGCAAGATTACAAGCTATTGATAAAAAGTGAAAATGGTTTAACTCTAGAGCCCATTGAAACACACAGTGAAATTACTACAGGCAGCCACATACAAACACACAATCAAAAACAAGAAATCTGGATACTGCAGGCTAAGAACCCAGAAATCCATCCCTAACAGTCTAGTAGAAGAGACAAGAAGAACAATGTAAGACAAAGAATCGGAAAGCTCTTATGTGAAGGCAGAGACGCTGGTCAACATGTCAGATGAAGAGGAAGATCACTATGAGATAAGCTGACCGAGGGAGGCTCACAGAACACCTTACCACGGTTTCAGCTGGCTACACTTTCATGGGTTTCTTGAAATCTAAGTTTAAACGTCTCCTCCTCAGGAAGCCTTCCTGAGATTAGACCAGATGAGCACCCCCTCCCATTAAACCCCTACAGCAGCCCATTTTTCTTTTTTGGAGACATTTTATAATCTAAACTCCATAATGAATAGTGCAATCAATGATTTTTTTAAATCTAATTACTACATTGAAAACACAATGTCTGCAAGGATCATGCCCATGTCCCCAGCACCAACCTAGCAGTGCCAATAATGAACCCAATAAATAATTTTTGTGTGAATAACTGAATGAGCCATCTAACGCTCTCATTCCCTAGAATCTGCCTCTAAAATAAAATCCTAGAGCAAATCACTATTTAGATGACTGGGTGAGGCTGCATTTGTGACACATTTGTCATTAAGCAAATCTCTTATATCTCTTCAATTTCAGCTTTAGAAATATGGGTAATTTTGACAACCCTCAGCACCCTAGAAAGAAGTGAGCCTAGTAAACAAGATGATGTCCTTGAGACTCCCAAAGGAGAAGAAAAAGCTATTTAAAGATTAGGAATTATTGGTGCTTTAGGAATAGACGCTGATTTGCAGGTCTTGTTATGCATATGTTTTAGGATGATGAGATCAATTTATGAGGAGAGTGATATTCAGCTAATGCACAAAGATGGTCGAGTAGCCCTGGGGGTCATTTCTCTTTCCACTATGATGCTCCATTTAAGCCTGACCCATGTGAACCCTTACTAAAGAGTTTCATACATTTGTACATAAGTGGCATAGTAATGAAATAATTCTAGAAATAACCTCTGCATGCACAAGAAAAGCTTAAGTATTAGGATATACAACTTTTTCTTGCTGTTTTTCTGTTTGAGTCACTTATTACCTGACTAGCAAACACTGTAGCCTCATATGAAAAGAAGTTCCTGAGGCTGAAAATAGCAGTTCTTTAAAATAGCTTAATGTGTTGTTTGAAGGCAATAATCAGATTAAGCAGCAGTGTTTTTGAAAGAGTTAGCTAGACTTGAAGCCCAATAAAAATGTTTGTCTTTCCTGCAAAATTGATCTAGGAGTAAATTTTTGTCTCTACAGAGGGACCTTTAGTGGTCTATTTCTTTACTGTCAAAGTACAAGTTAAAAACTATAAATGAAAGTTCTTAACTATGCTTATTTTACTATTTTTTCCTCTACATATTTTTTCCTTTGTCTTTGCAATATTATGCAACTTTTACTGGATCAGTAACAAAGTCTCCTGCCATGTTACAAACACATATTACATATTTATTTATTTACCTTGGCCTTTACTTTTTTTTTCCCTCAGGAATATGTAAGTTTAGCCAAATGACATGTGGTTTATCTAAAGTTATTTGGCAAAAGTTTTAAATTACCATAAACATTTGCTTTGGAAGACTCTATATGAAATTGTAATTCTAAGGGGTTTATGAATTTTTCATTCCCACTAATGGCAAATTTCAGATATACACAAGGGAGAAAGTAACCCACTATCTTATCTCTAGAGTTTTAAACTTCATAGGTTGTCGAAGGTCAAAGGTGAATGAGTTCAAGGTCTTCGTATTTGATTCTAGACAACTGGGTCAAGACAGCAAAAGAATAGCTCTCTGTCACCAAACTCAGCATATAACACATGAAGAATTTTAGATTCTTTGAGACCCTCTTTAGGGGCTCTGGTAAATCATGCATTTGACAAAGTAATTCACAAAGAGCAAACATTTTAAAACAGACTTGGGTCTCTTAGGTGATATACTGTCCTAGATGAAAAAACCCTCCAAAGATCATTCCTCTGCCACAGAACAAGGCTGTACTTAAATCATCTCAGGTATTTTTAGGAAAGCAGATTCAATAACTTAAACTAACAAGGAAATAATACACACAAGAAAGTCTTCTGCCCATGCTAGGTCTCTCAGTGCATTTACATTTTTTATGGAAACAGAGAAAAGGAAACCACCATATACTACTCATACTCAAGTGCAAGAAAAATCTCACTAAAACAATTAACTTGACAAAGAACAACCTAAATCTCAAAGTTATTTCCATATCATGACCTAGTGAAATATGCTCAGCTGATGTGATTTCAACAAATTCATTATAAGTGCTATTTATTTTTCCAGTTCCTCTTTATTTAAAATGTATTGAATATGAAAAAATAAATCTTGATGATTAGTTACTTGCATTGTAATGGCAGAGAGAGGCTGATATAAGTTGAAATTTTGACAGTTCTTCTTTCTGACTATCAGTGAGCAATAATAATGTTGGTGACTTCCCTATCTTTAATATCTAAATTCAAAACTCCATCAGAAACTATGAAACCATCCTCCCCAATAAACTGTTCTGTAGCTCTAGTAATATCAGCAAAAGATAAACAAAAGAAGACAGAGAAGAGGTTGGAATAAGAAAATTTAATAACTACTGTCTCCTCCTTTGGGAATCATGCCACATTTTTTCTCTAGTTTATTCACTACAGAACCCAGCTTGACATTAGCTGTGTTTTCTTCCCAGAGCTACTACCCAGGAATAGAGTTTATTCATACAATGAATTCTAACCATATTTCTTGACAAAAAAAAGGCATTATCAATGTTTCATTGAAAATCACTACATTAGGATTATACTTTATCAAAATAAGTTCACAGAGTATATTAATCAACAGATTACTTAAATTGAGTGTGTGTGTGTGTGTGTACATAGGAGAGACAATAATAAGGAAATGAGGAGTCGAGGGAGAGAGAGACAGAGAATATTTGTGGTGCCTTTCTCCCTTACATTACTCAACAAATCCACCTCCTGAAGGTCAGCCCTCAAGTGCATGCTTCATCCCTAGGCAGACCGATTCCCAGTAGGGTTCCATGATGCTTGCTACAATTGGTGATGCCATGAGCCCTCCCTCCTGTTCCTTGTCTTCTCCTGTCCCTGGAGATGCTACCACCAAGACGTGAATGGATAGTGAAAGCCTCTCAATTATCTAAGGAGGCAGTTTTTCTGGGGTACTTTCTGTCTCCAGCTGACCATGGGAGTCTTCACCACAAGTTCCACCTATTTGTATCTCTACCCAAAACACAGCATAATCTGAGTAGAAATAAAGGAGGAAGAAACTTATTTGTTCCCTTCTTCAACATCAAGAGAATATCATGTGTAACCATGAGCCTTTTGCCAGTGTCTCTCAAAAGAATTATGAAACAAACTGATGGGGTCATCGCAGAACAATAATAGTGAGCACCACCTTTTGTGCTGGAAGATTCTCTCTCCACCCACTGAATCTAGGCGCCCAATCCCCTGCTTTTTTTTTTACAATGGTGATTTTGCAGAGAGGTAAGAACTTCCATGAGCAATTTCACTGATATTCAGACCTCATCAAGGATAAATTTACCCCATGTGAGCTTTGTCTTTATATTAAGAATCACATTTAAAGCCACTTTCAAAGTCTGGGAGTTAACAGCTTACTTCTGTATCAGTGGATCTCAACTCTGGCAGAATATTAGAATTATCTGGGGAGCTTTTTAAAATGCAGATGTTCAAGTCTCATCACATGCTAATCATAATCAGAAACTCTGGGGTAGTTACCCCTGAGTAGTATTTTTTCAGTGTCACTTATGATTCTAACACGAGCCAGGATTGGGAGTTCCTGGACTACAGTTACTACCTGCTCCCCCTTGGATTTTTGCTGCAATGCTGAGATTTTTTTTCCCAACAAAGTGAGATACATGAACCACCATGAGAGCCACAACCCCAAGTGAGAGTCACAACCTCAGGTGGATGTCACCTGAAGAACAGTTTCATCAGTCAAGTTATGCTACAGCAAACCCCTCCAAATCATGGTAGCTTAAAACAACGAACTACGTGGCTTATAATACATGTCTTAGAGACTCTAAGACATAAATGGAGATTTCCTTTGTATCATTCCTAGTGAGGAAGCCAGGCTGAGGGGAACTCAATATCCATTCAAACACAAAAGCCAGTGCAGAAAAATAATAAATGTAGAGAATCCCACAGTTGCTCTTAAAGCTTTCCTCCAGTTGAGACTTGGATGTATGAAGAACGGAAGTGTGGGTTCCATGTAATTCCAGAAAGGACAAGGAAGCAGGAATGTACCACATGACAGAAGGTGGAGGAGGGTAAAGCCAAAAGCCTTTGTCGATCAACGCTGGTCACAACCGCAGTAGCCCATCAGCTCACTCCCAGCCTTCCAAAAGGCCATTCAAACTGAGGAGAGAGAGAAGGTTTAAGAAGCCCTTCAGAAAAGCATACTGGCCAAATCCTCCCACAGCCAGAAAGGCAGCCACAGACTTTGCACCTTATGAAGGAGTTAGGTCAAAAAATGTGTGCATAAGGCAGAAATCATGTCTAGCATAAAGCGACTTGAAAAATGAATTTAAAAACTCTCATATTGACACAGTAACTCCAATACAGTAAGCCTTTCCTCCATGTTCAGAACAGATTCAAGTTTCTTCAGTAGACTAACAGATGAAATAGTTGATTCCCACTCTGGGGCCATATTAAACAAAAATGAATTATTTTTTAACACAAGGATCTCACCCAGAGAGGCAAAATGCTGGATACCAATGAGGGGATAATACCAATGAATTATTTTTTAACACAAGGATCTCACCCAGAGAGGCAGAACAAACTTTTCCTATCTCAGGTTTAGTTCACAATAAATGGTTATTGAAGGGAAGAGTAGAGAGAATTTTATGTACTGCTTAAGTTATTATTCTGCCTATAAAATTTTTGGTTATTAAGACTGTATAGTTGACCTTGCATACACTGAATTCACACATGATGTAACTCCACTGGGACTCTCTAACACATTAGAGAAGGCGCTCTTTTTTCTTTTCTGCCCACTGAAATTGTATTCAGTTAAAAAGAAATCTTGTAGTATCAGGTATTTTTGAAAAGTTGAATTATGTAAATGAGGCAGTATTAAAAAGTTCTTATTTGATGTATCAGAAATGATATGAATCACCCATTTTTTTAATTTTAAAAACAATAAATCTACTCAGTGAATTGTAAGTTCTATCTATATTATCGCATGCTAATAAAAACTAAGGTTTTTCAGAAATAGTCTTGTAGTCTCCAAGTTTTCTCCTATGCTAGATCAGTAATTGGTCTCACATAATATCTGAACCTCATGTAGCCTATATACTATTACCGTTGTGAAAATTAAATGAGAGAAATGCCTGTATAGTTTCTTAGTAACATTTTCTTTTCTCTAGCTTACTTTATTGTAAGAATACAGTATATAACACATGTAACATACAAAATGTGTATTAATTGACTGTTTATGCTATCAATAAGGCTTCTTGCTAACAGTGGGCTATTAGTAGTTAAGTTATGGGGGGAGTCAAAGGTTATATGCATATTTTTTGCTGCACAGAGTAGGGGCTCAATGCCCCTAACACCCATGCTGTTCAAGGGTCAACTGCATATATATTCTTACATATGTATATCTTAATACATTCATATGCATAAATATATGAATGCATGTGTACATAATTAGAAAATGGAGAGAAAATATCACAGAAATCCAAGTAAGGGAAAACAGTATCCATCTGGATGAAACTAGAGAAGCGTCCTAATGGACAATATTTGTATCAGGAATTAAAAGTGGGGAAAATCCTGGCATTCTGAAGTGTGGCCCTGGTACGAGTATTCCAGGGGAGACAGCAGTGTGAGCACAGAGCACGTACAGGGATTTGGGGGCCAGTTAGTCAACCATGAGACATCAAGACTGTTTACTGGGAAAGTGATAGGATATAAGAATAATACGTTTGGTTGTATCTAGACTGTAAGAGCCTTGCCGGCTAGGCTAAGGATTCTAGAGTTTTCTAGAGACAATGGGGAAACAGGTTTGTGAGCAGGGGCACAGGACATGCAATTTACATTTCTAAGAAAGTACATCATCTGTGACATATTGAGCAGTAATGATGGATTTGTTCGTGCTGTCAACAAATGTTTACTATGTTTCTATTTTATGACCCATACCATGCAAGGCTGAGTCATTGGAAAAAAAACTATTATGGAGTTAGAAGGAAGAGAACTTAACTGATAATTCTTAGTTTATAAGGAAGATAAGTTATTCTTGTCAATTCAGAGAGCTAGCTGATGGTATCTCAATTCACAGAAAAAGGAAGGATTATCAGACCTGGGGCAGAGTTGACAGCCTATTTTGTACACTTCAGTGTAATCTGCCTGCAGGACATTCACAGCAGACACCTGCTGTGCTTGATGTAACATTATAAAATGCAAATTATAAAATGAGAGCCACAATCACATAAAAAGTGACCAACAGAAATCTCACCTGATCTACAGAAGTCTGATAGTTCAGTCTAATGCATGCTTACATGTGTCTTAGAATTAATGACTGAAGCCCTCCCCTTTGGCTCCTTCACATGTCATCTAGCAGGAGAGCTTCTCAGGGAAATGACCAGGGACAAGACAAGAGAGAAGGAGGAGACAGATAAAACAAAATTATCTTCAAATTGGATAATCTCCGATTCTGATCAGGGTAGGCTATTATCACAAATGCTTAGATTTAAGCTGTCTCTCCTCCAGGGACTCATATTTACAACAGATTCTTTAATGGAAATTCAACCTGCAACTGCAATTTGATGTAGTTTCCTTTGTTATAAAAAGTAGCACGGTTTATGAAGCATTCCAACAAATTCAGAAAATCATTTGAAATGTGATTCCCCAACCTGCGTGCTTAAGGAATTTTTTTAAAAGGTAAAAGGAATATTTATTATATCACAGATTACAAATTGTAACATTGCAAACATCTCAATGAACCAAATACTGCCTCTGCCATCTCACTCCTCTCCCTTTCTACCTTTCATTGAAGTAATAAGTGAAAGTACCATAAATAGAAAACGACAAGCTTCAAATACTTTCCCAGGTAGCAGGAAGACTTTCTCTTAGCTGCCTACAATCACAGACATTAGGACTGTATCAGAACCTATCTGAGGTTTAGCTTTGCAGACCGCATTTATTATATAGAAGGAAAGATTTCCAGGCTAGGATAGTAAATAGATTTATATGTGCTCCCCTTTTTACATAAAAACAAAAGCTCTGTGTTACCAATGGGTAGTTTAGGGTGAGATGTTGGTTGGAGAGGGGTACTAATAATCTAAACTCTCTTGTCTAGGGATCCCTTATAATAGATGCTGTGCATGCACAAGACGGCTGAACAGTTAGGGGTATAATTTTGTGTCTGTGAAGCAAAGTGTTTAGAAGTGAGATGCTGACATGCATATACAACACAATAATAAGAGTTAATCTAATAAACAAAATGCATACAATAGTTCAGAAAAGAGAAACGTTATCACCACTGGTTAGAGAGACAAGAGGCTCCATGGAGAAGACACAGATGGACTGAGGTTCAAGGAATAGCTGGTGTTTGGGAATGTGTACACCCAACTCATGGTGAAAGGAAAGATGAAACTTGGAATTACAGTAGAAAGTCACAGGGCATTAGGTGATACAGTTAGCCGGTATGCTGGGTAAAAGTCAACAGGACTACTTATTACAGGCAATGGGGGGAGAAAAGTTAAAAATCCCAGTAGCATGATAACATAGAAGCATCTGTGTTTGGAGAAGATTAATCCAGTGTCTTCCATTCCAGAATTGATTGGAAAAGGGTATATCAAGGCATGAAGAACAATTCAGAGGCTGCTGTTAGGGTGGTAGCCTAGGAATGCAAAAGTAATTTGAAGAAATTTTCAACATAACATGGTAATTCGTTGGATTTAGAAGACAAATGAGGGAACGGAGTCAAGGCCAGCTACAGAAATGCAAGCCCAGGTCACCAGACAGATGATGCAGCCAACAAAAGGGACAGGAAATTCGTTTTATGGAAACCAGCTTGAAAGGAAGTTACTCAGGAAAGGTGCCATGGAATCTTGTACAGCACGGCCAGCTGGGCTAGTGGCTAACAGGGACCCAACGCACAGCAAAGGAGTTATGCAAGATCCTTTCCGCCACTATTGTCAAGTGGCATAGATACATCCTGATTTCTAGAGCAGTATGGGTTGTATTATTTTCCTTTTTTTCTCCCATTAGTTCTCTAGTCATAAGAATCTGCATGAGAACAAATATTCTATTTTAGCAATCATCTCTGTTACATCACACAAAGTCACACTGGTTTGTTCATCAAATTACTCTATCACACAATGGGGGCCTCAACAATTTGGGCCCTGATCTTAGTTTTCTTTTCAAAAGCTCTGTGCCCCCCATTGCAGCACAAGGTAACAACCTTACAGTGATACACTCCGCTACAAAAAAGGGAAAACATGTTTTATTACAAAGTCTAATCTCTGCTACAACAAAAGCAGAGAACATAACGTTACATTTGGAGATACTGCTTATCTACCAACTAAAGGAAAAGAACATTTATTTCAGATCCAATATACCACAAGTGCCTGAATAAAAACCAAACACATGAAAAATATGTATGTGTGTATGTGTGTGTATATACGGAATAAATAAAAATACTGTATTTCAGAAGATACAGTTTTTTATTTAATGAAGGAAATATCAAGATTTTACTATTTAATGAAGGAAAAACCAAATCTTCTGATTGCCTTTCCTACTGCAGGATAAATTCAAACAGAGTCATGCCCTGTGTCTTCCTTTGCCTCCTCAGCCTCTGGGCCCTGCGACTTTTCTTTTCCTTCTCCTCTCCTGCCTTAGCATTCTTGGTTGTTCACTGACCCAGGCTTATTTTCCTTCCTTTCAAACCCTGACTCCTTTCAAAATCTCACATTCATCTGTTTAGAAGGGTGGGCATTTCATCCTCTCCAAGTGCTTTTCTCCAAGTGTGATCCACAGACAGCCAATATCAGTGTCCCCTTCAGCGCAGGTAAAAATGTAGAGTCCAAAGCATAACCCAAGTCAGACTGGGCTGGACTTCTCACCTCTTTCTGCACCTCATACTCTTTTGGAGACTTCTTTCACCTATTGAAGTACTCTCTTCTTTTTCCTTTGTCACAATTCAACCTGTATAAAAATTGTATAGAAGCAGAGTATGTCCTGGTACAAGCCCTGCCCAAATGGGATGCACCTACCTAAGGCCATATGCTCAGCTATGGCAAGTACTGTATTTACTCAATCACAGAATCAAGCAACTGCTCTACTCATCTATGTCTTTAATAGTTAAACCCAAGATCTTTTCCAGTGCAAGCAAGATTATGGTTTTTTCTGGACAAGAAGTATCCACCATAGGTCCAAAAAGCAGATCTCTTTAATTATAAGAAGGTAAACAGGACTTACAACCCAGTTTGGGAAACTGCGTCAAGTAGATGAGTGAGTAGAGATCATAGCTCATACTAATTTGTGCTTTGAGATAAAAATCAACAAATATTTACTGAACATCAGCTCTATACAAGGAACAATTACTTTAGAAGATACATGTAAGTCAAGGATCCCATAATCAATTTAGAAAGAAAATGTCAACATACATGTGATTAAATAAGATTTCAGTTTACAACGGAAGATTTGGCATAAGACTGTCTAAAATCTGCCTGCCAACTGGAGTGATTCAAGTTCAGAGAAGACGTAAATCAACTTATCCTGAGATGTCAGCAAAGGTTTTACAGAGGAGATGATAATTGCACTGGCATTAATTGGATCTGCATAGACAGAATGAGAAAGGGACAGGTAAGCAAGGTGGGGAAGGAACTGATTAGACAAAAAGGCAAAGATGGCAAAGCAAAACCACTACTAGGGAACTTGAATAAACCAGAGTGGCTGGAGTAGAAATTCTATTCAGAGCAAGTGCAGGAGAAAAGCTCAAAAACTAGGGAAGAGATAGAAAATACATTAGTGGTTGCCTCTGGCTAGGGGTGGGGATGGTCAGGAATGAGTGCTAATAGATAAGGAATTTCATTATTGGAATGACAAAAACTTTAAAATTAGAATATGATTGAACAACTTTGCCAATGCACTAAAAAAACACTAAATTATAGATTTTAAATGGGTAAGTATAATATTTGAATTCTATCTCCATAAAGTTGTGTAAAAATAAGCAGAAAATGGCCTTTAATTATCACTTTCACTAAAGGGCCTTCAAAATTCTCTCTTACAAAATTATTACAAAATCTAATAAGTCTCTCTTCATACAAAAAATATGTGACTATTATAATTACTTTTACTCTTCCCCCTGGCAATCTTCACACAGTACAGCCTTCCTTCTCTTCCCCCATGTTCTTATTTACTCAAAGGTATGACAAACTTGGTTAGCTTTCATCACGGCTTTTTTTTTTATTAAGGTATCATTGATACACACTCTTATGAAGGTTTCACATGAAACACAATGTGGTTACTACATTCACCCATATTATCGAGTCCCCCCCACACACCCTATTTTAGTCACTGCCCATCACTATAGTAAGATGCCACAGAGTCATTACTTGTCTCCTTTGTGCTACACTGTCTTCCCTGTGACCCCACACACACCATGTGTACTAATCATAATACCCCTCACTCCACTTCTCCCCCACTCGGCAACCGCCCTCCCCAATCCTCCTCCCCTTTGGTAACTGTTAGACCCTTCTTGGAGTCTGTGAGTCTGTTGCTGTTTTGTTCCTCCAGTTTTCCTTTGTCGTTATACTCCACAAATGAGGGAAATCTCCACAAATGAGGGAAATCATATGGTTCTTGTCTTTCTCCGCCTGACTTATTTCATGAGCATAATACCCTCTAGCTCCATCCATGTTGCTGCAAATGATAGGATTTGTTTCTTTCTTATGGCTGAATAGTATTCCATTGAGTATAGGTACCACCTCTTCTTTATCCATTCCTCTACTGATGGACACTTAGGTTGCTTCCATACCTTGGCCATTGTAAAGAGTGCTGCAGTAAACATAGGGGTGCACATGTTTCAAAATTTCTTTTGAATCTAAGAACACAATTGTTTTCTTTGGGCAAATTCCTAGGAGTGGAATTCCCAGGTAAAATGGTATTTCTATTTTTAGTTTTTTGAGGAACCTCCATATTGCTTTCCACAATGGCTGAACTAGTTTACATTCCCACCAGCAGTGTACAGAGGTTCTCCTTTCTCTGCATCCTCGAGAGCATTTGTTGTTCCTAGTCTTTTTGATGTTGGCCATCCTAACCGGTGTGAGGTGATATCTCTTTGTGGTTTAAATTTGCATTATCCTGAAAATTAGCAACATGGAGCATCTTTTCATGTGCCTGTTGGCCGTCTGAATTTCTTTGGAGACTTGTCTGTTCATATCCTCTGCCCATTTTCTAATCAGTTTATTGCTTTTTGGGTGTTGAGGCATGTGAGTTCTTTATATATTTTGGATGTTAACCCTTTGTCGGATATGACATTTACAAATATATTCTCCCATACCATAAGATGCCTTTTTGTTCTACTGATGGTGTCCTTCACTGTACAGAAACTTTTTAGCTTGATGTAGCCCATTTGATCATATTTGCTTTTGTTTCCCTTGCCCAAGGAAATGCATTCAGGAAAAGGTTGCTCATGTTTATATTCAAGAGATTTTTGCCTATGTTTTCTTCTTAGAGTTTTATGGTTTCGTGACTTACATACAGAACTTTGATCCATTACAAGTTTACTTTTCTGTATGGGGTTAGATAATAATCCAGTTTCATTCTCTTGCATGTAGCTGTACAGTTTTGCCAACACCAGCTGTTGAACAGGCTGTCATTTCTCCATGGTATGTCCATGGCTCCTTTATCATATACTATTGACCATATATGCTTGGGTTTCTATCTGGGCTCTCTAGTCTGTTCCATTGGTTTATGGTTCTGTTCTTGTGCCAGTACCAAATCGTTTTGATTACTGAGGCTTTGTAGTAGAGCTTGAAGTCAGGGAACATAATGCCCCCAGCTTTATTCTTCCTTCTCAGGATTACTTTGGCTATTCAGGTTCTTTGTGGTTCCATATGAATTTTAGAACTATTTGCTCTAGTTCACTGAAGAATGCTGTTGGTATTTTGATAGGGATTGCACTGAATCTGTAGATTGCTTTAGGCTGGATGGCCATTTTGACAATATTTATTCTTCCTAGCTAAGAGCATGGGATGAATTTCCATTTGTTAGTGTCCTCTTTAATTTGTCTTAGGAGTATCTTGTATTTTTCAGGGTATAGGTCTTTCAATTCCTTCATCAGATTTATTCCTAGGTATTTTATTCTTTTTGTTGCAGTTGTGAATGGAATTGTTTTCCTGATTTCTCTTTCTGCTAATTCATCACTAGTGTATAGGAATACAACAGATCTCTGTATATTAATTTTGTATCCTGCAACTTTGCTGAATTCAGATATTAGATCTAGTAGTTTTGGAGGAGATTCCTTAGGGATTTTATATACAATATCATGTTGTGTGCAAAGAGTGACACTTTAACTTCTTCCTTGCCAATCTGTATGCCTTTTATTTCTTTGTTTTGTCTGATTGCCATGGAAAGGACCTCCAGAACTATGTTCAATAAAAGTGGGGAGAGTGGGCATCCTTGTCTTGTTCCCAATCTTAAAGGAAAAGCATTCAGCTTCTTGCTGTTAGGTATAATGTTGGCTGTGGGTTTGCCATATATGGCCTTTATTATGTTGAGGTACTTGCCCTCTATACCCATTTTGTTGAGAGTTTTTATCATGAATGGATGTTGAATTTTGTCAAATGCTTTTTCAGCATCTATGGAGATGATCATGTGGTTTTTGTCTTTCTTTTTGTTGATGTGGTGGATGATGTTGATGGATTTTTGAATGTTGTACCATCCTTGCATCCCTGGAATAAATCCTACTTGATCATGATGGATGATCTTTTTGATGTATTTTTGAATTTGGTTTGCTAATATTTTGTTGAATATTTTTGCATCTATGTTCATCAGGGATATTGGTCTGTAATTTTCTTTTTTTGTGTGTCTTTGCCTGGTTTTGGTAATACAGTAATGCTTGCCTCATAGAATGAGTTTGGAAGTATTCCCTCCTCTTCTACTTTTTGAAAAACTTTAAGGAGGATGGGTGTTAGGTCTTCACTGAATGTTTGATAAAATTCAGTGGTGAAGCCATCTGATACAGGCATTTTGTTCTTAGGTAGTTTTTTGATTACTGATTCAATGTCATTGCTGATAATTGCTATGTTCAGATTTTCTGTTTCTTCATGGGTCAGCCTTGGAAGGTTGTATTTTTCTAGAAAGTTGTCCATTTCTTCTAGTTATCCAGTTTTTTAGCATACAAATTTTCATAGTATTCTCTAATAATTCTTTGTATTTCTGTGGGGTCTGTCGTGATTTTCCCTTTCTCATGTCAGATTCTGTTTATGTGTGTAGACTGCTCTTTTTTCTTGATAAGTCTCGCTAGGGGTTTATCTATTTTGTTTATTTCCTCAAAGAATGACCTCCTGCTTTCATTGATTCTTTCTATTGTTTTATTCTTCTCAATTTTATTTATTTCTTCTCTAATCTTTATTAGGTCCCTCCTGCTTACTTTGGACCTCATTTGTTCCTCTTTTTCTAGTGTTGTTAACTGTGAGTTTAGAGTGTTTTTATGAGATTGTTCTTCTTTCCTGAGGTAGACCTATGTTGCAATATACTTCCCTTTTAGCATGGCCTTTGCTGCGTCCCACAGATTTTGTGTTGTTGAATTGTTGTTGTTTGCTTCCATATATTGCTTGATCTCTGTTTTTATTTGGTCATTGATCCATTGATTATTTAGTAGCATGTTGTTAAGCCTCCATGTGTTTTGTGGGCTTTTTTTGTTTTCTTTGCATAATTTACTTCTAGTTTGACACATTTGTGGTCTGAGAGGCTGGTTGGTACTATTTCAATCTTTTTTAATTTAATGAGGCTCTTTTTGTAGTCTAGTATATGATCTATTCTTGAAAATGTTCCATGTGCACTTGAAAAGAATGTGTATCCTGATGCTTTTGGGTGGAGTGTTCTCTAGATGTCTGTTAGGTCCATCTGTTCTAATGTGTTGTTCAGTGCCTCTGTCTCCTTACTTATTTTCTGTCTGGTTGATATGTCCTTTGGAGTGAGTGGTGTGTTGAATTATCCTAAAATGAATGCATTGCATTCTATTGCCCCTATAATTCTGTTAGTATTTGCTTCACATATGTAGGTGCTCCTGTATTGGGTACATAGATATTTATAATGGTTATATCCTCTTGCTGGACTCACCCCTTTATCTTTATGTAATGTCCTTCTTTGTCTCTTGTGACTTTCTTTGTTTTGAGGTCTATTTTGTCTGATACAAGTACTGAAACACCTGCTTTTTTCTCCCTATTGTTTGCATGAAATATCTTTTTCCATTCCTTTACTTTTAGTCTGTGTATGTCTTTGGGTTTGAAGTGAGTCTCTTGTAGGCAGCATATAGATGGGTCTTGCTTTTTTATCCATTCAGTGACTCTACATCTTTTGATTTGTTCATTCAGACCATTTACATTTAGGATGTTTATTGATAGGTATGTACTTTTTGCCTTTGCAGGCTTTAGATTCATGGTTACCAAAGGTTCAAGTGTAACTTCCTTACTATGTAACAGTCTAATCTAACACACTTAGTATGCTATTACAAACACCATCTAAAGGTTCTTTTTTTTTCTTCCTCCTTATGTCTCTCCTCAATTCTTAATATATTAGGTATCATATTCTGTACTCGTTGTCTATACCTTGACTGAGATTGTGGGTAGTTAATTTGATTTTGCATCTGCTTAGTAATTAATTGTTCTACTTTCTTTACTGTGGTTTATTTTCTCTGGTGACAGCTATTTAGCCTAAGGAACACTTCCATCTACAGCAGTCCCTCCAAAATACACTGTAGAGATGGTTTGTGAGAGGTATATTCTCTCAGCTTTTGCTTATCTGGAAAATTTTTAATCCCTCCTTCAAATCTAAATGATAATCTTTCCAGGTAGCATATTCTTGGTTTGAGGGCCTTCTGCTTCATTGCATTAAATATGTCATGACACTCACTTCTAGCCTGTAAGGTTTCTTTTGAGAAGTCTGATGGTTTTCCTTTGTATGTGATCTTTTTTCTCTCTCTTGTTGCTTTTAATCCCCTGTCCTATCCTTGATCTTTGCCATTTTAATTATTATATGTCTTAGTGTTGTCTTCCTTGGGTCCCTTGTGTTGGGAGATCTGTGCACTTCCATGGCTTGAGAGGCTACCTCCTTTCCAAGGTTGGGGAAGTTTTCAGCAATTACCTCCTCAAAGACACTTTCTATCCCTTTTTCTCTCTTCTTCTTCTGGTACCCCTATAATGCAAATACTGTTCCGTTTGTATTGGTCACACAGTTCTCTCAATATTCTTTCATTCTTAGAGATCCTTTTTTCTCTCTGTGCCTCAGTTTCCTTGTATTCCTCTCCTCTAATTTCTAATTCATTTACTGTCTCCTCTACTTTATTGAATCTACTTTTAAAACCCTCCATTTTGTTTCATTTCAGATACTGTATTCTTTAATGATTGTATCTGACTCCAGCATTCTTTCCTGTGTTCTTGAATATTTTTCTGTACCACCATGAGCATGTTTATGATTTTTATTTTGAAATCTCTTTCAGGGAGATTGATGAGTTCATTTTCAATTGGCTCTCTTTCTGGTGTTTGTGGAATTATGGGTTGAACCAGGTTCCTTTGACGTTTTATATTTGTATGTGGCGCTCTCTAGTGCCTACGATCTCTACTCTCTCAAGCTGCTCAGCCCCTGGAGCAATGGCGGGGGTCGCCAGGGAGTGCCACTGGTGCCCTGTTCCATGAGGTTTGTTCTTTTCTCCAGGTATATGCCGTCTGGCACTGCCTTCTTAGCTTTTGATCTTTTAGGATTAGTTATTTTAACTATATTTTCACAGTATATGTGGTTTTGGGAGGTTTCCGTCTCATCTCTCATGCTGCCATCTTTAATCCTCATCATGGCTTTGAGAAAAGTAAATGATATTGGCCATATCTGATTTTCCCACTTTGGAGAAATGACACTGTGTTTACAATGTATCTGGCTCTCAACAGACTACTGTCTTTTAGCCCACAGAATTCTCCAATCAAGTTAAAAACACCTGTCCCTGAATCCATCCATATGGTCAATATATAAATGGCTTAAAGTAGCCAGTAATTGGCATATTTTAGGATATATTTGATATTTTCCATCTAGCTCTACCCCCTACATTATAAAGAAAAATGACACAATAAAAATAGCTTAACTATGCTGTTATTATTAGCACGTTCTAAACATTTTCTGTAGACTGGTTATTAAATCCTCACCACAATGCCATGATGCAGGTTTAATGGCCTCTCATGTAAATGAAAAACCTGAGGCCCAGAAAAGTGTAGTAATTGCCTCCCCACCACTATGAGGTAGGAAAATCAACATTCAAGCAGGTGTATCTGACCCTAAATGTTTCAAGGTGTGAAATAATGGAGTACAAATATTACTGAAATTAGAACATAAAAAGGAAGATAGTTTTGAGTCAATCATTTCATAAAAGTTTTTGGATGCTTTGAAGTCTGAATATGAACCTTTAATTTCCTTCTGATTCATTAGCCTATTCTCCTGATCATATTCTGCATAAATATTGCAGTTTTACTTGGAAGAATGTAAACATCTTTTACATTCTTAATTTTAAAACCTTCTTGAATGCTCCAGAAAGAATGAATTATAACTTAATATTAACTTATCTATTCACTAGCTAAAATTATGATGTGACTTAAGCATAAAAATCAAATATAAATTAGTGAACATTTTTATAGAATAAACTAGAAATATTGAGATATGCTAAAATGATTAAAATTCAACGTCACCCTGAAGAAAACAGAAATTATATGCTAAAATACCAAGATGACTTAGATATGCCAATTTATTTTTGTTATACTACATTTACATTCTAAAGTTAATACTGACCTATGATCACTTTTCATTAAAAATGAATTATCCTTAGTGCATATACAACTGTTGCCTATCTTCATCTACAGAAGATGCTGAGATTCCTACATATTTCCAGATAAATAAAAACTCTGTGGGTCTACAAATTCATTTGGTAATAATTTGTTTATGCAATGATAAAGCAGTGAAGTTATCCATGTTTAAGTGTAAAACAATGGAAGATATAAATTTATTTTTACGGGAAATCAGAGACTGTACCACTGTTCTGCACAATCCATTAACTACTATACCTAAACAAAGTCTTTATAATGTTATGCTTCTCATTTCATGAATTTTTATAGCTAATGTGTTTTCAGCCAAGAATAATGTAGTGATTAGAACAGAGTTCAATAAGAATATGTGGCAATGCAGTTACACATAGAAGTTAATGAATTTCTCAGTGACTAGAAAACAATTATTGATCACCAATTTTTGGAAACCTACAATTTTACTACAAAAAGTTTCTGTAAAAAAATTCAAGAGGAGTTGGATAAAATATTTTGAAACTAATAAGAAACAGCAGCACCCCCTTACCCGCGGTTTGGCTTTCCATATTTCAGGTGACCATGGTCAACCACAACCAACCTGGTTCAGGTCAGCCAAAGTCTGGAAGCAAATGATCCTACTCCTGGCATATTGCCAGAAGGCCAATAGTAACCTAAAGCTCCATCACAATGTTGACATCATTCATCTCACTTCTTCTCATCATGTAGGCATTTTATCATCTCACATCATCATCATAAGTGTGAGTACCGTATGATAAGGTATTTTGAGAGAAAGAGAGAGACCACATTCATACTTTCATTATAGTATATTGTTATAATTATTCTATTTTATTATTAGTTATTGTTGTTAATCTCTTACTGTGCCTAGTTTATAAATTAAACTTTATCACAGGTATTTGTTTATAGAAAAAAACAGCATATGGGTTCAGGCATCCACTGGAGGTCTTAGAAGGTATCACCATGGATAAAGGGGGACTACTGCATTGATATCTCTAACTTTGTATGCTGATTTGTGGATTTGACCGCCCTTAATTTAACGGGATTAATACCTTTTGCATAAACATGGTTTGTAAAGAAAGGCTTCCTGACAAACGATCTGATTTTCTGAATTGATGTATCTCCAAAGGGGGCAAAATGAATATACTTCTGGCTTAGGAATCTCAAGAGCACAAACTAAGTAGCTATGAATCTGGAAAATCCATATAGTTTCACACTTGTTTCTTATCTGTCACTTTAGGTCATTAGAAGAGATTAGAAATTGGTTAAAATATTCATTAGGTTCACTACCAATTAGTTAATTAGTTAATATAATTTTGCATTTGAATATGAAAAGAGAGTAGACACTTCATTTCTGTAATAAAGCTGAAGGATGAGGGGACAGAGAGTAGAGAGAAAAAGGGAGGGAGACAGAAAGATATTGATTATATAATCAAGAAGAATACTGTAATTAAAATATACCAATAATAAAAAAATCCAGTTTGGAGTCTCTTAGCCAATCAATCTGCTATGACAATCACTAGGTACTAATCACTACAGATCTGAGTTTATCTATATTTCTAAATCACTTGAAAATGTATTTAAAAACAATAAAATAGTCAAATGTTGAACAGAAAAAGAAAATGGATAATCTTTAAATGAAGTAATTAGCTCCTGAATAAAGTCTGATGTTAAGATTCTCCTAACAGAAACCAGATTTACACACAGCACCTTCCCCTTCCTTTAAACATTCTCTATGGTACCAATGCTTTATCTACACCCTTCAGACCTACTGCCTATGGTGCCCTCCAAGCTTCTCTGAGACAGTACTACCCCCTGGTGGCCAAAAGGGAGCACTCTTTATCCTCTTTGTTTCCTTACCATCTATTTCTCCCCAACTCTTACAAATTCATATTGTTTTTGCTGTTTCCATACCTTCCTGACTGGCCCAAGTAATTGTACCTCAAGTAGTCAATTTTTGGATTCACTCACATATCCAACTATCTATCACTCAACTCTGTATCTTTTCCAACTTTAGTAAATTCCTTTAGGAAGTAATTTTCTACTCTCTGATCTCTGTAGTGTGTTAAAGTGAATCACTGAGTTTAGAGCCCAGGTTCAGGTGAATCATCACTAATAAGTATATTATTTCCAGGGATAGGACTTTAGAAATTATACCAAAGAGTCATAAATGGGATATAACCATATCAAGAAAAAGGAAAGTCATAAATATAATTGAAATAAATAATCAGGACCAGTACTCTCTACATTAAATGTAATTTTTAAAAGTGCTAAAGATCCAGTAAACCTACATTAAATGTAATTGAAAAAATATCAGGACTATTACTCTCTACATTAACTAATTTGAAAAGTCCAAAATGTCATTTAAAATCTCCACAACTATTTCCATCTATTAAAACCTTTTAATTACATATGGGTATATATTACAAGTGTTACATATTAAGAGATAGTCCTAGTTTAATTTTGCTTTTTTTTTAGCAACATTTCTATTTCTTTCATTATTAATGTGGGATATTTTATTGACTATAATATGGATATAGATTTTTATTGACTAATGTTTGACTAAACACTCTTTGTAATAACTTTTCTAGAGGGAAAAGCTTTATGTATTGCATACAACTGAGGATCACGTGGATGTGGAGAACAAAATGTCACCTTCCTAGAGCACAGTACAAAACTACATTGGCTGTGTTAGCTGAGAATATACCCTACAGCATAAAATAAAAAGAGCAGAAAGTGCAGTGAATACATTTGGCATTTAAGCTGAACATGACCCTCCAACACCCAACTGTGATGGAGGCAGTCTCATAAAGAGAGAAGAGCATTGGTTTGGAACCATACAAACTTAGGCTTCAATTCTCAATCTACTATGTAAGTAGCTATTTAACCTTGGCCAAATTACTGGTTTGCTGAGCAATGATTCCCTCATCTGCAAAATGTAGCTCATAAGAGTGATATTCCAGGGCCATACTGCCATATGCATCTAGACATGCATATATATACACACACACATGCATTTACATACACATGATACATATATAATTCCGTCCAAACCCCTGGTCACTGACTTTGTCACTACATCATTTTTGTATGTTGGCTTCACTCTCTCAGGCTTGCTGCCCCATGTAGCAATGTTGGGAAGAAATTCAGTTGAGAGACACAGGGAATTCAGAATGAAAGGTGAGGAAGAATTCACTAAAATGAGAAGAGCAGGGAATGGCAGCCTCCTTGAAGGCAGCAGAGAGCAAGGAAGAACAGACGCAGGCAAGGGAAGCTTACTGAACTCCTGTTCAGCATAGGGAACATCCCTTGCCAACTCCTGAAGCCAGGGTCACCTGGCATCCAAAGTCCACTTGAATCTGCACAGCATGGAAACAAGTCCTTACCAACCCAGGACTCGGGAGAGCTGCAGAGCACTGGATGGAGTGAGATTATGTTCTGAGAACTTCCCAAAGGCAAAAAAAGGAGCTTTTCATGCAGGCTACTAAAAGAGCTTGATTGTACAGCTGCAGTCCTTTCCAGGTCACCCAAGCAATGGGAACTTGCAAGCCCAAATCAGAGCTCTCAGTAGCCCCTGCCTACTTACCTGGAGTAGAACAGTGAAGACTTGTGCTTAAGTCTCGAGAGTAGAATGAAATAGCAAAGGAACAAAGAAGCTTACCATTGGAAGAGCAGAGAGACAAAAGGTAATAAATTGAGCAGTAAGAAGTCTTATTTAAGGCAAAAAGTATGCATTTGAAGAAAGAGGAGTGTGGGCAACCTCAGAGAGGAGGTGCACTTAAGGGTTTAGGGCTTGAGGTTCTATACGGCTTTTTGGGTCGGGGTCAGCATAAGGCATGACATATATAGGTGATTCATAATTCCTTTCAAGTTTTGTATTAAGAATAGGGTTATTTAGGTGACTGTAGACGTGGACCTCAGCATTCTTTATCCACATAGGTTGGTTTACACTTTGGAGGTCTATCTCCTGTCTTGGTTACAAAGTTAATTAAGGAGCTGGAAGAAGAGGAAGAACAGCATATAGACTAAGCCAAAGAATAAGCTGGGCCTTTTTCTCAGGCTAAGTAGATTTTACAACGGCCTGACCCTTGTCCCATTTCCCTGCCCTACCTCATGGGGTAGGGCACAGAAGTTCTTGATTGACAATCTTTGGCCTTGGAGGCCTGATCTAATTGGTACAATGAAGACATGGGCTGTGCTCTGATACTTTTCTTTATCTGGGGAATATCCGGACATTCCAAGTCACTCCAGGCCTTTGAAACAAACTTCAACTAATTAACTCATTAACTCTGTGAGTCCTTTCTGGCTCTATGGCTTTATCTGGTTAACTCTTTGAGTCCTTTAGTGGGCTTTCCTGGCTTTATTCTCTCTCCACCCCTCTCATATCTGTCTTTCTGCCTAACAGTGGCAGGCAAATCTGCTCTTACATCTTTATGGCCTCATGACAGAAAGGAAAACAAGACTTTTCCTAACTACAACAAAATTCTAGGAAAGCACTCTGACTGGCCCACATTGAGTTAAATAGTCATCTCTAGACAATCACTCTGTCCTGGGGAATGCGGTATTGTACTGAACTGTCTGGAGCAGGACTTTAGGGGCATGGATCTCAGCCAGCAGAGGCATCCTAAGCAAACACAGACACTGGTTATACAAAAATCCTGTCTGCACTTTGGATTCCTCACTCTCTAGAGTTAACTTTTTTAAGTCACTATTCATTATTCATTTCTCAAGAACATCAGTCATCCTGGATGACTGCAGTAGTTTTCTAGCTGAGTAACACCTGATTCATCTTCCCACAACTGTCCTTTCAGATTACTTCCAGGCTCAGGAACCAATAATGATTTTGTGTAACCTGTCATAAAAGATCAAACCTCTGCCCTTTAGCCTTAAAGCCTCTTAGTGCCTGGTCTACCCTTATCTGGCCAATCTTATCTGCTGATATTCCTTAATATGAACCATTCTTCTTGGACACTTAATATTCCCTGTCAAGTCACAACCATTCTCCCCCAGGTCTCTGATTATGCTAATCTCATGAGTTAAAATGGTCTGCTCTTGCATTTCCAAAATCCCAATCATCCATAACAACCTAATGTTCCAATTTTATCCTATTTTTATATGCAACTCATACTGACCCTACCCTTCCCTGAAGTCTTACAGCATCCAGGTGGAATCAATTATATAATAATTTATCATTTCCTACTTGTTTTGCCATCTCTCCATCTAGCTGTAAGTGCTCTGAGAGCACAGACATGCTTTAGAGTTATCTTCCTCTAAGCTACCTGCCTAAATCATGTCTTCACACTGCCAAGCCTAATGGGCACTCAACAACTAACACTTGATTTTCATGCACTCTACAAACAGAGAACTTTGATACTCTGAATAGTTAACCCTAGGATAAAAACAACAGAATTGCTATGTGATTAAACTCATCTATTTCATTTCTCTATAGCTGCCATGAAAACATTGTTTCTAATTCAACATTTAAATCTAGTTCTGCTGCTGGATAAAGGTTATCTTCAGGTAGTCATGTGATAAAAGGGGAGAACTGGAAATCTGCATATGTTTACAACAACTCCATAGCATGGGACTGTCCTAGGGGGAGACCTAGTGCTCACTCCTTCACAAATAGGTCAGCAGTCTGCCCTCTGCACACCAGCAGCCATCTTCTAAAAACATCCAAAAATCTTAACGCCTGAATCCTAAGTAGCCAATTCATCCTTACCTCAAGATGATAAGAAAACACTATTTTTTTCATATGTTAACTGAACTGATGTCAGTGGCTGCTGTTTTCTCAAGGAGGGATGAAAACGTTCTGAGTGGCTTCTTCATGCCATTTCTTTTCCTTTTACAATTTATGAATTCACAGAGCCTAAAACCTACTAAAAATTAGATTAAAAAACCTGACAATCTAAAACAAATAGATCAAATAATGACTTTGTAGAAAAACAAAATGCACATACTTTAGTTGTATTGATCTATTTATGCAGAAAACTGCATAATGGGAGGTCAGAGGGAAGGGATCAGGAAACTGAACAATCGCTGATTTAGAGTGATATGTTTCAAAACTAAATTGAAAAAACTAACGCAACCATATGGTTTATAAACTTGAGTGATTAACTTTTAGTAAATCTTCTGATGGGGCATTATTTTTGGTAGAGCATTAATTTATAGGCAACAGAACAAACGGGCAATCCAGCACATTTCATAAGGATAACTACATTTCCCAGTTATCCATCTGGGTCTTTTTCATTTCAGTGGTTTAATTAAAACTCAGTGGTATTATCAATCTGTTACATTTTTCATGTTGATGGTTATTACATTTACAGTACAGCAGGAGTACAAATTGAAGTGAGAAGATGATAAATCTCATCTCCAAATTTCATTTCTGTTTCTCTAGTAACTAATACTCTGGTAATAATTTTTAGCTCATGCATGTTTATAGAACAATTTCCATGATTTTTTATGATTAAAATAAGGGGGAAAAAAGAGGAGCATGATTTTTTTTCAATAGCTTTTTTTTTCCTTTTTGCATGCATTATATTTTATGACTCTTCTATCAACCTACTCTGTACATATATTTGAGATGGGCTCCTCAAATGCTGTAATAAACCTGTTTCCATGACTTTCTTTCTGTAGAATTTTTTTGTTCTGAGTGAATCTTTTAATATAGACTTCCCCAGATTGAAATAAGAAGCATATCATACAATTATAAATTCTGGAGATTTAAATTTATATGTAAAACATAGCTATTTCCTGTATAAATCATCAACAAAAAAAGTGATTATCTGTTCATATCAAGGATGCCTCTTCAAACCTAAACCACCAAATTTATATTCTCTGAGGTATACCAGAGATACAGTTATATCATCTTAACATATGATTACAAATCAGTTTAAGACAATGTTAAAGAGGATGTAGGATGCAGTGGGTTATAATGGAGGAAAAATGCTATACAAATGCTTTCAAAATATTAAAAACTATACAACTATAAGCAAAGTTACACAAGATCAAATTGGGGCTGACTTCCAGAAGAAAAAATACATACAAAATGCCTCTCCCCATTCCCTACTTCCCTCTCTTCCAACCTCCAGACACGCAAAGGATGCACCTGATAAGAAGGGATATAAGCCAATGTGTCTTGACAGACCATCAAAAGGGCTCTAACTGGTGGCCACATTTAAAGAGAAGAAACAATTGTTTTGAAATAACTGGTGTCAAAAACTGATCTGGAAAATCTCCACTTTTGTCAACATTCCTGCACTCCTGTGCACCAGTTGTTCCCTATCAATGTCTGCCATCAGTCAGTCATGACTTTTTACAGTCTGTTTGTTTGGATCAAGATGGACTTCACTCCCTAGAGGCAAAATGTACTAGGCTCAACTAAGAAACTAGGTTTCTCAGAAGGAAACATCTGTTCCTCAGAAATGCTAATAAAATGCCCTGTTATTTGACAAACTTAAGCCCTTTGCTTCTTATGCAGCTGACTTTATCTCTTCAACACTTTTAACAAAAGTGCCATCTCTGAAGCCAATTATTTAATAAGGACCCCACAACGTTATCAAAATGTCAAAAGATGTATGTTCTAGTGGAGCAGCAGTACAGAAAATTCTTTTTAGTATTTCAGAAATCACTCTGCCTGAAACTCAAACCATGTCTTAGGCAGCATAACAATGAAAAGACAACTCCCCTGGAAGTCAGCATACCTGGGTGCCCAACTGAGGTAGGCCTATTCTAACTAGTCACAGGCCAGAGGGAGTTCCTAGCTCTGGGCAAGTTCAGTCTGGATTCAATGAAACTGAATTATGACAACAGAACATTGAGGGGTAAAAGGGTTTATACCAAGCTTTATTCTCAGTGGCAGGTCAAGTGCTAGAATAACATCTGCACTTGGCAGTGTGCAAGCCAGCCGCCAGCCTCTGCTCTGCAGTAAGTACTGGGCAGAGCTCTTTATTTAGCAACAGAGGCAATAATGGCTTATTGCCAAAAGGTGTGTAAGCTTTAGCCTAATACAGTAGGCCAATTACATCATCAAGTGAATTAGGGTCAGGTGAGGAGCATGGCCATGGTAACTTCCATTTTCCCTACACTAATCAAGTGTGTATACATGTAGTGAGTGATCTAGGAAGAACGCATAGAGTAGGTGATGTTCAAGCTGTTCTTAAAAGTTTAAAACAAGTTATTATGTAGAGATAAAGGAAAAAGTCAAAACTAAAGTGTGAATAAAATGAGAGTTCCTGTGGCCAGGATTCTCACCTGGCCCTGGATGACTAGCTCACTGCACACCTGTCGGCAATACATTGCTGTTGACTCCATATAAAGAGCTCCGCCCAATGCTCTGGACGTGACACAGTGGCACAGCTGCAAGGCTGCAGGAGAGCAGAGCAGAGGCTGGGGTGGTGGCAGTGCCGAGGACAGAGGCCCAGAGGACAGCTGTGCACGACAACTGTGCAGGCAGAGAGGCCCAGAGGACGGCTGTGCAGAGAGGCCCAGAGGACGGCTGTGTGGACAGAAGGACCCAGAGGATGGCTGTGCAGACAGAGGGGCCCAGAGGTAGAGACCGGCTTGCTGCATGCAGACTCGCTCTGCGTGAACAGAGTTTTAGTGACTGACCTTCCACCGTGGAAATAAAGTTGGGTATAACACTTTCACACCAAGAACATTTTGCTGTCAATTTCTTTGGTCACATTAAATGCACAGTGAACATGCCCAGGACTGAAATCCATTGGCAAGACATAAAGTTAGAAGTGTTGGGGGCGTGGGGGAGAGAGTAGGCAGAGAAAGGAGAGGGACAGAGAAAGGGGATAAAAGCTAGCAAAGAAGAGAAATGTACTTTTCCACATTGATCAAAATTGTATGTGATGGAAGACAGAATATAAAGCCGAAGCAGAAGACAAATCAAATGAGTCATTTTGGTATAAAAAGGAATTAATTTTATAATGTAACTGGTAGGAGATTTTATTAGTTTACCTGATGAAGGATTTAATTGTAAGTGTTAGAAGCATGTTTGTGATTTCAAAAGATAGCTTTGAACCAATTCAAAAATTGGAGACAGAGACCATTTAAAAACATAGGACAGCAATGCATTTGAAAGACAATACAAATAACAGAAACATTTAAGAAAAAGTCAAGAGGAAGGGACTTAGTGAGTGTTGGGCTGGAATGAGGAATTTTTGTTTAATATGGTCAGCATGACTGAGATCTCAAGAAATTCACAGAAATGGCAAGTGGAATGGGCAGAAGAGGTTCTCAGAGCCGCTGATGAGCACCAGCTTGGACTTGTTCAGTTTGAGGTGACTATACGGCATCCAGGGAGATCTGCAGGCCATAATCATGTCTGGATTTCAGAAGAAATTAGGGAGTATGTATGTACATCTCCCATGGTTATATTCTGTATCCCAAATGAATATTTAAAAAGCAGAAATATTTCTGAGTGCAAGAACTCAAGCAGTGTGCACAGGGAGAAAAGAGGAGAGTTGAAGGCAGATCCCTGAAGAATAAAGAAATTAAAGGGCAAGTGAAGGAAATGACCTTATCAAGAAGAAAAAAAGGAGTGGCCAGAGATGTTGGAAGATGTCTTGCCTGAGGGTTTCAGCCCCAGGCAAGTTCACTACGGACTCAGTGAGACTGAGGGATGACAATGGAACTGTTCTTGGGGTAAAAGGTTTATACCTGATTTTATTGTCCCGGCAATAGGTCGAGCACTAGAACCACATCTGAGCCCAACAGTCTGCAGGTCTGCAATCCTCCTTCATCTCTTCCTCTGCCCAAAGCACTGGGCAGAGCTCTGTATATAGTGATTCAGTCAATAATAGCTTATGGCCTACAGTTGTGGATGCAGTAGCCTAGCAGCAAATTATATCATCAAATAGTTTAGGGTCAGGTGAGAACCCTGACCATAGGTACTTCCATTTTCCCCACAGAAGAAAAGAAGAAAAAGGTTTTTAAGACAGTAAACAATTTCCAGGAAGAAAATACTCCTATAGTGTCAAATGTAGGAGAGATATCAAGGAAGTCAAAGCCAACATGTATGTTTGATAATCTTTACAATCCCAACTTTACAAGAGAGGCATTATCATTATTATTGCTGTTATCTTTATTTTAAATGAAAACAAAATATCTCAAGGTTTATGTAACTTGTCCAACATCATAAGACAAGTGAGTGTTGGAGCAGAATTCTGAATGCACACAGTTCTAATACCATACCCAAACTTGCACTTTCTACCACAGCCTTTCAAAATTTGACAATACCAGGAGTAAATAGAGTCAAATAAAGGTTGAAGAGAAAAGTATTTTTTTTAAGAAAGAAGAGAGTCAAAGAAACAGAGAAACAGAACCAATGTAAGAAGAGAGTATAACTACTTGGAGGAGAGAGATTATCAAGATGAAGCATTCAGGAGAAGGGATAAGACCAAAATAGTAGGAGGGATCCACCTGCCTCAGACATGAGAGAAAGGAGGGAATGATATGTATACAAGCAAATGCAGCAGCAAAGAGACTGAAACTGTAGAGATAGTTTGGCCAAGCTTTTCTTGTTGTAGCTTGTTTCTTTGTTTTCTTGGTGAAGTTAGTCAGCAAGTTATTTACAGACAGAAAGAAGAGTAAAAGTATTAGAAGAACTATAATATTCGGCCTAGCATTTCTAAATTATTTTACCCTTTTACAGAACTATTGTAGTATTCCTTTTCTTCACCAATGATATCAATAAAATACGTATGTTGTTTGTTTAGGAGTGTCTTGCCAATGGGTTTTAGCCCCGGACAAGTTCACTATGAATTCAATGTGACCAAAGAAATGACAGTAGAACGTTCTTGGGATGAAAGGGTTATACCCAACTTTATTTCCACAGTGGCAGGTCAATCACTAGAATCCTGTCCACACAGAATGAGTCTGCATGCAGCAAGCCAGTCTCTGTTGGGCCTGAGTCTGCATGCAGCAAGCCAGTCTCTGTTGGGCCTCTCTACCCCCGCAGTCATCTCAGTCTCTGACCTTGGTACTGCCACCACTCCAGTCTCGTCTCTTCTTTCCTGCAGCCTTGCAGCTGTGCCACAGTGTCACCCAGAGCACTGGGCAGATCTCTTTATATAGAGTCAATAACAACATATTGCCCACATGTGTGTAGTGAGCTAGCCAACCAGGGCCAGGTGAGACTTCCTGGCCACAGGAACCTTCATTTTATCCACAAAGAGGGAGTGTAAATCAAGAAAATAGTGTTACTATTTTTTTAATGTGTAAATAGTAAGGAGATTAAAGCAGTAATCAAAAACTCCCAACAAAGAAATTCCCAGGACAATGGCTTCCCCGGAGAATTCACCTAAATATCTGAAGAAGAATTAACACCATTCCTACTCAAATTCTTCCAAAGAATTTAAAAGAAGAGAACATTTCCAAACTCATTCTTTCAAACATTTATTACTTTATTACTCTGATACCAAAACCATACAAAGACACAATAAGAAAACAGATCAATATCCTTCATGAATGATGATGCAAAAATCCTCAACAAAATACTAGTAAACGTAATTCAAGAGCACACAAAAAGGATTATAGACCATGAACAAATGGGATTTCTATGTGGAATGCAAAGATGGTTTGATATACAAAAATAAAATAATGTAATACACTGTATTACCAAAATGAACCACAAAAGGCATATGATCATTTCAAATGATGCAGAAAAAGCATTTGATAAAATTCAACATATTTTCATGGTAAAAACACTCAACAAACTAGGAATAGAAGGAAATGATGTTAAGATAATAAAATCTATATATGAAAAGCCCACAGCTAACATCATAGTTCAATGGTGAATAGCTAAAAGTTTTTTCTTTAAGATAAGGAATAAGGCAAGGATACCTGCGTTCACCACTACTATTCAATGCAGTACTGGAAGTCCTAGCCAAAACACTAAATAAAAGGCAACCAAATTGGAAAAGAAGTAAAATTATCTCTGTTCACTGGCATGATCTTATATGTATAAAACTCAAAAGATTCCACAGGAAAAAAATAAAACCTGTTAAACTAATAAACAATTTCAGCAGAGTTGCAGGATACAAAATCAACACACAAAATTCATTTGTTTCCATACACTAACAATGACCAACCTGAAAAAGAAATGAAGAAAACAATCCCATTTACTATACAGCATCAAAAAGGATAAAACAGATGCACTTAAACAAGGAGCTGAAAAACTTGTATGCTGAAAACTACAAAATATTGCCCCAAGAAGTCAAAGAAGGTACAAATAAATGGAAAGATATCATATGCCTGTGGCTTGGAAGGCTTAATATTATTTAAATGTCCATGCTATCCAAAGTGATCTGCAGATTCAATGCAATCCATATAAAAATCTTAATGATAGTTTTTGCAGAAATATAAAAACTATCCTAAAATCAATATGGAATCTAAGGGACCCCCAAACAGACAAAACAATCTTGAAAAAGAAGAACAGATGGAGGCTTCACATTTCCTCATTTCAAAAATACTACAAATCAACAGTAATTAAAACAGTATGAAACGGCCTTAAATACAGATTTATAGACCAATAGAATAGAATTGAGAACACAGAAATAAATGCTTGCACATATAGTCGAATGATTTTCCACAAGCATGCCAAGACTACATGGTAAGGGAAGGACAGTCTCTTCATCAAATGGTATTGAGAAAATTGGAAATACAAATGCAAAAAATGAAGTTGGATGCTTACCTTATACCACATACAAAAATTAACTCAAAATGGATTAAAGACCTAAATGTAAACTCTAAAGCTATTAAGGTCCTAGAAGAAAACATAGGGAGAAAGCTTCAGGATGTTGAATTTTACAGTGATTTCTTCAAATGACATAAAAAACTCAGGCAACAAAAGCAAAAATAAACAAATGGGACAACATCAAACTTAAAAACTTGTACATTGAAGCAAACAGTGTGAAAAGGCAACTAACCCACAGAATCGCAGAAAATATTTGTAAATCACATATCTAATAAGAGGTTAATATCCAGAATATATAAAAAACTTATATAACTCAACAGCAAAACAAGTAACTTGATTAAAATATAGGCAAAGGAATTGATAGACAATTCCCCCCAAAAAATATATGAATGGCCAAAGAGCATATGAAAAGATGTTCAGAATCACTAATCATAAGAAAAATGCAGATCAAAACTATGAGGATACATGAGCTCACAAGAATCAGGATGGCCACCATCAGAAGAACAGAAAATAATAAGTGTTAACAAGGATATAGAAAAACTGGAACACTTGTGCACTGTTGGTAGGAATTAAAATGGAACAGTCATGGAAAAGAGTATGAGATTTCCCAAAAAATATAAAATAGCATTACCTATGATCCAGCAATCCCGCTGGATATATCCAAAAAATACAAAGCAGGATCTTGAAGAGACATCTGCATATCCATGTTCATCACAGATTATTCACAAAAACCATGAGTTGAAAACAACCCAAATGTCCATTAACAAATGAATGGATAAAGAAAGTGTGCTATATGCATAAAATGGAATATTATGCAGCTTTATAAAAGAAGGGCATCCTGTTATATGCTACCGGATGGATGAAACTCATGGACCTTTCACTAAGTGAAATGAAATCAGTCACAAAAGGATAAATACTATATAATTCCACTCATATGAAATACCTAAAGTAGTCAAAATCATACAAACAGAAAGTAGAATGGTGGTTGGTTTCCAGGGACTGTGTGAAGAGACTGGGGAATTAATGTTCACAGGTATAGAGTGTCAAGTATTACAAAAAGAAAAAGTTCTGGAGATGTATTGCACAACGATGTGAATGCACTTGACACTACTGAACTGTAAACTTAAAACTGGTTAAGAAGGTTAAATTTTAAGGTATGTGTTTTTTACTGCAATACAAAAAAATATATTGAAAAATAAAAAACACTTGCAGATCCTTCTACACAAAATTAGGTAAACATACAGAGGAATGTCACTTGGCTTAAAGGCACATGTTACAGGGAGGACATCAGTGGTCTCTGTCAATGTAAGAGGATAAAAGGTTTGACTTTGCTTTAACAGTAAGGCGAGCTATAGCTAGCCTGATGGAAATAGAGATGACTATTTTATAATACAAGGGGCACTGTGAAGTTTTATTTTAGAAAAATATATAATTCTATCAAGGTTATCTATTTTAAAAGTTAAATATAGCAAACAATGGCTCATCAATTACATATAACAATGCATGTCTCATATCTGTATTTCCAGCACACCAGGGAAGCTGAAAATTGTAACATAGATAAGGAAACTTATTATACTTTATGGTATAATTTTGGGTTGATAGACTGAAAAGATTATCAACTGGATATCAGATCATGACCAAGTGGATACTCTCCTGTGGGTAAAATTATAATATTTCCAGAATATCTCACCTGGCTTCAGTGCATCTGCATATCAACAGGCATTCCTCAGGGGTGGATAAACAGTTCATCTCCATATCAGCGGGTGATTACGTGGGCTAGAGGGCTTATCTGAACCTGAGAGGTTAGGGGGAAGTCTTGCTTGCTTCTGCTGGAGCAGGAAAGAGATGGCCCTGGACTGCAGTTAGTAAGCAATAAACGGATTTTAAACTTTATTTCTCCCTTCGACTGATTTCAGTTTTAGAGGTATTTTGCCCCAGGATTTCCCTCCCCAGGGTTACACCACCACTCCAAAATAATGCAGCTTTGTTAGATACACCTCCATTCTCCTTTCCACCAACTTCAGAAAGCTGGAAATGGCAAGATTTTCAGCCAAGAGAAATTGATTAAGGGAGGGGAAGGTAGGTGGGTGATGTGGCAGTAGAATCAGGAGGATAAAGAACAGAAAAGATGAAGAAGATGGCGGCATGAGCAGGGCGGCAGAAATCTCCTCCCAACACTATATTTATGTACGAAAACACAGAAAATACATCTATTCCTAAAAGAGAGACGAGAATACACAGGAAAGCGCACAGCGTGCAGCTACACCCGAGAGGACTCAGCACCCCAAGAGGCGGGTAAGATACGGAGCCACGACCCGGCGGGACCCGAGCACTCCCCCACCCCAGCGCACCGCGGGAGGAGAGGATTCAGAGCCGGGAGGGAGTGGAAGTACACCCCGCGAGGTAGCCAGCCCTGGTGATCTGCACGGGGAGCGCTGACCCACATCGCGCAGTGCGGCGGAGATTGGAGAGACAGAGCGGCAGGTTCTGAGCAGGGAACGCGCCAGGCTGCTTGCAGCCGGCTCCCGGGAAGGAAAAAAAAAGAAAAAAAAAGCGCGCGCTTTCTTCAGTGGTCTTAAAGAGACAGGAGCCCAGCGGAGGAGGCAGATCGCCCCAGCACACTCAGCCCAGCAGGCTGGGAGTCCTGGGGAGTTTCAGACGCCTTAGCTGGCAACTGAGGAAGTGTAGCCATACTTAACACTTCTCACTGAGATCAACAGCCTCCTATTCGTTCCCACCCCTGCCAGAGCGATAAAGGGCCCTGCAGAGCAGCACAGTCACACCTGTGGAATAGTAGGGCAACAGCGCCACCTAGAGCATTCCCACAGAATCTACATCCGGTGGGCATTTTTTTTTTTGTTTTTTTTGTTGTTTTGTTTTGTTTTTGTTTTTTCTTTTCTTTCTTTTTTTCCTTTTTCTTTCTTTCTTTTTTTTCTTTTTTTTCTCTTTTTTTTCTTCTCTTTTTAAAGTCTTAAAGAGCCCAGCTGACATACGTGGCAACTATCAGTGACCAATTATATAGCCATGAAAAGACAGAGGAATATGGTTCAGACCAAAATCAACCAGACAACCCCAGAGAGGGAGTCTGAAGGGATGGAAATGCACAGCCTCCCTGAAAAAGAATTCAGAATAAAAGTCATAACCATGCTGATGGACCTACAGAGAAATGTGCAAGAGCTGAGGGAGGAAGTGAGGGAACTGAGGAAAGACAATACAGAAATCAGACAAGCGATCGACGGGCTTAACAGCAGAATGGATGAGATGCAAGAGACTGTTAATGGAATAGAAAACAGAGAACAGGAGTACAGAGCAGCTAAGGCAGAGAGAGATAAAAGGATTTCTAGGAATGAAAGAATATTAAGAGAACTGTGTGACCAATCCAAACGGAACAATATTCGCATTATAGGAGTACCAGAGGAAGAAGACAGAGAAAAAGGGATAGAAAGTGTCTTTGAAGAAATAATTGCTGAAAACTTTCCCTCGCTGGGGAAGGAAGTAGTCTTGCAGTCCACCGAAGCTCATAGATCTCCCAACACAAGGGACCCAAGGAAGACAACACCAAGACACATAATAATTAAGATGGCAAAGATCAAAGATAAAGACAGGGTATTAAAGGCAGCTAGAGAGAGAAAAAAGATCACCTACAAAGGAAAACCCATCAGATTATCATCAGACTTCTCAACAGAAACCATACAGGCCAGAAGAGAATGGCATGATATATTTAACGTTATGAAACAGAAGGGCCTCGAACCAAGAATATTGTATCCAGCACGATTATCATTTAAATATGATGGAGGGATTAAACAATTTCCAGATAAACGAAAGTTGAGAGAGTTTGCCTCTCATAAACCACCACTACAGGATATCTTAAATGGACTGCTCTAGATGGAAGCACACCTAAGGCTAAAAAGATGTCACCAGAGGAAAAAAAATCATAGCAAAGAAAGCAGACCATCCAAATACTAACTAAAGGCAAAGAATAAAACACCTATTATAGAAAGAATGGAGGAGGAGGAATAAGAAGGGAGAGAAAGAAAGAAACATCAGACTGTGTTTACAATAACTTAACAAGAAATTCAAGTTAGATTGTTAGATCGTAAAGAAGCAACCCTTGAACCCTTGGTAACCACAAATCTAAAGCCAGCAATGGCAATAAGTACATACCTATCAATAATCACCCTAAATGTAAATGGACTGAATGCACCAATCAAAAGACACAGAGTAACAGAATGGATAAAAAAGCAAGACCCATCTATATGCTGCCTACAAGAAACTCACCTCAAATCCAAAGATATACACAGACTAAAAGTGAAGGGATGGAAAAAGATATTTCATGCAAACAACAAAGAGAAAAAAGCAGGTGTTGCAGTACTTGTTTCAGACAAAATAGACTTCAAAACGAAGAAAGTAGTAAAAGATAAAGAAGGACATCACATAATGATAAAGGGGTCAGTCCAACAAGAAGATATAACCATTATAAATATATATGCACCCAACACAGGAGCGCCAGCATATGTGATACAAATACTAACAGAATTAAAGGAGGAAATAGAGAGCAATGCATTCATCTTAGGAGACTTCAACACACCACTCACTCCAGAGGACAGATCAACCAGACAGAAAATAAGTAAAGACACAGAGGCACTGAACAACACACTAGAACAGATGGACCTAACAGATGTCTACAGAACTCTACACCCAAAAGCAACAGAATACACATTCTTCTCAAGTGCACATGGAACATTTTCCAGAATAGACGACATACTAGGCCACAAAAAGGACCTCAGTAATTTCAAAAATATTGAAATCCTACCAACCAACTTCTCAGATCACCAAGGTATAAAACTACAAATAAATTTTAGAAATAAAGCAAAAAGGCTCACAAATACATGAAGACTTAACAACATTCTCCGAATTAATCAATGGGTTAACGACCAAATCAAAACAGAAATCAAAGAATATATGGAAACTAATGACAACAACAACACAAAGCCACAACTTCTGTGGGACGCAGTAAAGGCAGTTCTAAGAGGAAAGTATATTGCAATCCAGGCCTATTTAAAGAAAGAAGAACATTCCCAAATGAGTAGCCTAAAGACACAATTACTGAAATTGGAAAAAGAAGAACAAATGACGCCCAAAGTCACCAGAAGGAGGGACATAATAAAGATTAGAGAAGAAATAAATAAAATTGAGAAGAATAAAACAATAGAAAAAATCAATAAAACCAAGAGCTGGTTCTTTGAAAAAATAAACAAAATAGATAAACCCCTAGCCAGACTCATTAAGAGAAAAAGAGAATCTACACACATAAACATAATCAGAAATGAGAAAGGAAAAATCACGACGGACCCCACAGAAATACAAAGAATTATAAGAGAATATTATGAGAATCTATATGCTAACAAGCTGGAAAACAAAGAAGAAATGGACAACTTCTTAGGAAAATACAACCTTCCAAGACTGACCAAGCAAGAAACAGAAAAACTAAACAGACCAATCACCAGTGACGAAATCGAAGTGGTAATCAAAAAACTACCCAAGAACAAAACCCCTGGGCCTAATGGATTCACCTCTGAATTCTACCAGACATATAGAGAAGATATAACACCGATTCTCCTTAAAGTTTTCCAAAAAATAGAAGAGGAGGGAATACTTCCAAACTCATTCTATGAAGCCAGCATCACTCTAATACCAAAACGTGGAAAAGACCTCACCAAAAAAGAAAATTACAGACCAATATCCCTGATGAACGTAGATGCAAAAATACTCAACAAAATATTAGCAAACCGAATTCAAAAATACATCAAGAGGATCATACACCATGATCAAGTGGGATTCATCCCAGGGATGCAAGGATGGTACAACATTCGAAAATCCATCAACATCATCCACCACATCAACAAAAAGAAGAACAAAAACCACATGATCATCTCCATAGATGCTGAAAAAGCATTTGACAAAATTCAGCATCCATTCCTGATTAAAACTCTCAACAAAATGGGTATAGAGGGCAAGTACCTCAACATCATAAAGGCTATATATGACAAACCCACAGCTAACATCATACTTAACGGCGAGACGCTGAAAGCTTTTCATCTAAGATCAGGAACAAGACAGGATGCCCACTCTCTCCACTGTTATTCAACATAGTACTGGAGGTCCTAGCCACAGCAATCAGACAAAACAAAGACATACAAAGCATCCAGATTGGTAAAGAAGAAGTCAAATTGTCACTATTTGCAGATGACATGATACTGTACATAAAAAACCCTAAAGATTCCATTCCAAAACTACTAGAACTAATATCTGAATTCAGCAAAGTTGCAGGATACAAAATTAACACACAGAAATCTGTTGCTTTCCTATACACTAATGATGAACTAACAGAAAGAGAAATCAGAAAAACAATTCCATTCACAATTGCATCAAAAAGAATAAAATACCTAGGAATAAACCTAACGAAGGAAGTGAAAGACCTGTACTCTGAAAACTACAAGACACTCCTAAGAGAAATTAAAGAGGACACTATCAAATGGAAATGCATCCAATGCTCTTGGCTAGGAAGAATCAATATTGTCAAAATGGCTATACTACCTAAAGCAATCTACAGATTCAACGCAATCCCTATCAAACTACCAACAGCTTTCTTCAATGAACTGGAACAAATAATTCTAAAATTCATATGGAACAACAAAAGACCCCGAATAGCCAAATCAATCCTGAGAAGGAGGAATAAAACAGGGGGAATTACACTCCTGACTTCAAGCTCTACTACAAAGCCACAGTAATCAAGACAATTTGGTATTGGCACAAAAACAGACCCACAGACCAGTGGAACAGAATAGAAAATCCAAACATTAACCCAAACATATACAGTCAATTAATATTTGATAAAAGTGCCTTGGATATACAATGGGGAGAGACAGCCTCTTCAGCAGCTGGTGTTGGAAAAACTGGAGAGCTACATGTAAGAGAATGAAACTGGACTACTGTCTAGCCCCATACACAAAGGTAAACTCAAGGTGGATCAAAGACCTGAATGTAAGTCATGAAACCATAAAAAAAAAAAAAAAAAACATAGGCAAAAATCTCCTGGACATAAACATGAGCAACTTCTTCATGAACATATCTCCCCGGGCAAGGGAAACAAAAGCAAAAAATGAACAAGTGGGACTATATCAAGCTGAAAAGCTTCTGTACAGCAAAGGACACCATCAGTAGAACAAAAAGACATCCTACAGTATGGGAGAATATATTCATAAATGATGTATCCGATAAGGGGTTGACATCCAAAATATATAAAGAACTCATGCACCTTAACAAACAGAAAGCAAAATAATCCAATTAAGAAATGGGCAGAGGACATGAATAGACACTTCTCCAAAGAACAAATTCAGATGGCCAACAGGCACATGAAAAGATGCTCCACATCGCTAATCATCAGAGAAATGCAGATTAAAACCACAATGAGATATCACCTCACACCGGTGAGGATGGCCAACATCCAAAACACAAACAACAACAAATGTTGGCGAGGATGTGGAGAAAAGGAAACCCTCCTACACTGCTGGTGGGAATGCAAATTAGTTCAACCATTGTGGAAAGCAGCATGGAGGTTCCTCAAAAAACTCAAAATAGAAATACCATTTGACCCAGGAATTCCACTCCTAGGAATTTACCCTAAGAATGCAGCAACCCAATTTGAAAAGGACAGATGCACCCCTATGTTTATTGCAGCACTATTTACAATAGCCAAGAAATGGAAGTAACCTAAGTGTCCATCAGTAGATGAATGGATAAAGAAGATGTGGTACATATACACAATGGAATATTATTCAGCCATAAGAAGAAACAAATCCTACCATTTGCAACAACATGGATGGAGCTAGAAGGTATTATGCTCAGTGAAATAAGCCAAGCCGAAAAAGACAAGTATCAAATGATTTCACTCATATGTGGAGTATAAAAACAAAGAAAAAATACTGAAGAAACAAAACAGCAGCAGACTCACAGAACCCAAGAACGGACTAATAGTTACCAAAGGGAAAGGGACTGGGGAAAATGGGTGGGAAGGGAGGGATAAGAGGGAAAAAGGGGCATTACGACTAGCAGATGTAATGTTGGGGGGGCACGGGAGGGCAGTACAACTCAGAGAAGACAAGTAGTGATTCTATAGCATCTCACTACGCTGATGGACAGTGACTGTAATGGGGTTGGTGGGGGGGACCTGATGAAGGGGTAGTTTAATAATCGTAATATTGCACATGTAATTGTAAATTAATGATAATAAAATAAATTATATTAAAAAAAAAATCAAAAAAAAGAAAAAAAAATAAATTCAAACTTCTTTGGGAAAAAAAAATAAAATAAAATAAAGGGACAAGGGCCCAACAGCTGAACCAAATTATCCCAGCACACTCAGACCAGTAGGCTGGGAATCTTGAGGAATTTCAGGGCCCCTAACCGCCTGCCGGGTAAAGCAGCCCTGAAGCCCCTCACGGAGATAACCAGCCTGCTACACCCCCGGCCGGTGCTGCAAACGGACCGGCTGACCCACCAGAGCTGCAGAGCAGCCACGCACCAGCAACCGCATAGAGTCTCCTCCCAGCGCATAGCTAACCAGATGGGCAACGGAAGCTGGAGCATGGTCCAGAAGGGGAGAAGGGGCCTGACCTTGCAGAATAACATACCTGGTGTGGCTGACATGCCCCCGTAGTGCTCTAGGACAGCCTGACGGCGGCCGTACACATGGCAGCTAAGGGGATTATCCCAGAGACTGCCACCCAGTGTGCGGGTAACCGGCACAGGCTGTGGAACCTGGAGCAATGTACAGAGGGCACGAAGGGGCCCAACCTTGCAGTAGAATGCACCGGGCATGGCGGCCATGCCCCCGCAGTGCTCTACCCTAGCCTGAGGGTGGCCTGGCCTACGGCAACTCACGGGAATATCCCAGAGACTGCCTCCCGGTGTGCGGGTAACCAACACAGGCTACGGAAGCCAGGGCAAGGTTCAGAAGGGGCGAAAGGCCAGACCTTGCAGTAGAACACACCTGGCATGGCTGCAACCCACGGCAGTACTCTAGGCTAGCCTGAGGGCGGTCTTGCCCATGGTAGCTCAGTGTGGTATCCCAGAGATTGCCTCCCAGTGTGCAGGTAACTGGCACAGGCTGCAGAGAAAGGCAAGGCAAACAACAAGCAGAAAGGGACTTTGTTCTCCCAACTGAAACACGTGCAACCTGCCTGCAACCACTTCTATTGCCATGAAAAGACAGTAGAGAATGATACAGTCAAAAATCACTCAGACAACTTCCAGACAGAGAGCCTAGTGGGATACATTTAACCAATCTTCCTGAAAAAGAATTCAAAATAAAAGTCATAACCATGCTGACGGACCTAGAAAGAAATATGGAAGAGCTAAGGGATGAAGTCAGGAGGGAAATTACAGAAATGAAACAATCAATTGATGGACTTAAGAGCAGACTGGATGAGGTGCAAGAGAGTGTTAATGGACTAGAAATCAGGGAACAGGAATACAGAGAAGCTGAGACAGACACAGAAAAAAGGATCTCTAAGAACAAAAGAATATTAAGAGAACTGTGGGACCAATCGAAACGGAACAATATTTGCATTATAGGGGTACCAGAAGAAAAGGAGAGAGAAAAAGGGATAGAAAATGTCTTTGAAGAAATAATTGCCAAAAACTTCCCCAAGCTAGGGAATGAAATATCAGACCATGGAAGCCCACAGATCTCCCAACACAAGGGACCCAAGAAAGACAACACCAAGACATATAATAATTAAAATGGCAAAGATCAAAGACAGGGACAGAGTATTAAAGGAAGACAGAGAGAGAAAAAAGATCACCTAAAAAGGAAAACCCATCAGGCTATCATCAGACTTCTCAACAGAAACCTTACAGGCCAGAAGAGAATGGCATGATATATTTAATACAATGAAACAGAAGGACCTTCAACCAAGAGTACTGTATCCAGCATGATTATCATTTAAAATTGAGGGAGGGATTAAACAATTCCAACACAAGCAAAACTTGAGAGAATTTGCCTACCACAAACCACCTCTACAGGATATTTTAAAGGGACTGCTCTAGACAGAAACACTGCTAAAGCTAAATAGGTATCACCAGAGAAAAAATCACAGCAAAAAAAACAG
>JAVSCE010013511.1:0-23759 GCA_032199065.1 Smutsia gigantea
GCCGGCTGCACGCTTGATCTGCACCTCCCAGCCCCCCTGTCCCCAGCCCCCCGGAATGTTATCTTTCCTCTAATCCCTCAAAGGCCCAGAAGAGTGAGGAGGTGGCTCCTGGGCCCCATGCTCCTGAGACAGCGTGTGGGCTCTTTCCGCTTTAGGGGGAGGGCTGGGGCTGACAGGGCTGGAGGGGAGGGCGCTGAGCTTCCGGAACGCCGCCTACTGCCTGGTATGTGAGCCCCAGGGTGGGCAAGGGTGTGAGTGAGGCTTGGAGCTTCGCAGCTCCAAAGGATCTGACAGCATCACTTCCTCTGCCGCATTTGTTTGGTAGCAGAGGGGTCGTAGACCCCAGGGCACGTACCGGGACTCCTGATCCTTTTGTTTCATAGTCAAACGTTCTCTCTTAGATACCCCTCAACCTGGCCGCAGGTTTCCCAACTCCAGATGTGAGAGGATTGGATGCCACAGTCTCTGGTTCTGATGTCCTTGGGCCTCGAAGAGTGCTCGGGCCTGACCGCTTACAGGTGGTGGTTGGGGAAGGGGCCGAGGAGGGAGAGGGAAGTGTCGGTCAGCCACGCATCCTTTTCCAGGGAGGCCTCTGGGAGGTACTGGAGGGAGAGAGCCCCTGAAATCCCCTTCATCGGAACCTGAGCTCCTGAGGCCGCCTGGCCGTGGGGGACGTGTCCAACCAGGTGGAAGGCCTGGTCCCCTGCTTGTTGGTTGTCGGTCTCTCCGAGCTTCAGTGCCTCACCAGGACAACAGGGTACCAGTAGTGACCTCACATGACTGGTGTAAGGCTGCAGTGGCTTTTCCCGGTGCTCCCCCCTTTCAGGGTGGGCTTGCCTACCCCGACCCACCCTTGCTCTTGTCCGGCTGCAGGTGTCTCTGGAGCCTGGGTCTTGGGTGTTCCCCAGACTGCACTGGTTTCATCCATGGCTGTTCTTTCCCATGAAGCCCTTTGCTTAATTTCTAACTGTGATTTTATTTTTTGTGTCTTCAAACTCTCTTCATAAAAAGCCATTGCAAATTAGGGGAGAGAAGGATGTGGAAGACTGGAGACTTGCCTGTGGCCTGCCCTTGGCAAGGCTCCCCAGGGAAAGTCACTCTGTGTCAGCATATCTACACATGGTTCTCATTTCACTCCGTAACAGCCCCCGAGGTAGGTATTTCTCCCCATTTTAGGGATGAAGAAACCGAGGCATTGGGAGGTTAGGACTTGCTCCATGTCACACATTGAGTTCTCTGTATCAGGACTGGGGATGATTCGTAAGAAACTGGGTGAGTCTTATGCTTGTTGTTTTAAAGCAGAGGAACCCTCTGAATGGCTGCAGATCTCAGAGCAGACACAGGATCAACAAGAACCATTATTTTGTGGGAACATGATGGTTTAGTCAAAAACAGTTGACCTGGACACATCCATTGCTTTTAAATTCTTAGTGTTCTAAATCACGCTGTCACAGCCATTTTCATATGTCCATTCACAATATGTACAAAATCTCTACGCGTGCTCCACATTTGCTGTCCACAGGCACAGTGTTCGTGTGACTTTGTCTGTCCCTGAGGGACTGTGCCCTGTCTCTGTCTTGTCTGCTCCCCACCACGCCTGCCCGTGTGCCTTGAACACGGAGCTGCTCTGAAAGTAGTCATTATCCTTTGAAGACATCAGAGAGCCCAGGGCAGGCTGCCTCTATTTTTCTTCAACCAGAAAGCAGAAGGCCCTGTCTGCTGGAGCAGGGGGCTACCCTTGAATACTAGCTGGAAAACCCACTGGAGATTCTTGGCACTGTCCCCTATCCGAGCTTCCTGAAACCCTTCAAAGGAGTAGAATGGTGGGTGGATAGTAATATATCCATGACCTCATCTCCTTTGCTGTCCTCCTTTTTCTGGTCAAATCAAACAAAAACAAAGCATTTGCCAACATTATACTCAGCGGCTGTTCTGTATTAAGATGAGCAATTGTGAGGAAATCTAAATTTAGTCCAGCATTACTCAGGTCCTGTTGCCAACACGGATGACTCAGTTTCCAGTTCCACAAGTTATAGCTCTGATGGTGCCCAGAGACAGCACCGGGGAAGGTGGATGAAGCCGGTGCCGGGGCAGCCTGTTGCCCTAGGCCCTGGTAGGAAGAGCACCGACCTCAGAGTCAGCAGCCTGGGTTTGAATCCTGGCTCAGTAGCTTCAGATTCAAGTGCAGGCTGCTAAACCTCTTTGAGCCTCAGTTTCTTCATATGAAAAGAGGAGCCCAAAGCACCCATTTTATAGGGTCATTGCAACAATTCAATAAGATAACGTACATAAGGGTATACCTAGCATGGTTCCTGGTGCAACGGGTTTTTGAAAGGTTGCCTTTCTTCCCTTGCAGGTCTGTATTTCCCTGTGTCAATTCACTGTAGCTACCAAGGCAGCCCTGAAGAGGACTGTCTCAGCGTGGGTACCTGGGTTACCTTCTTCCTTCCAAAGGGCTGTGGAAACTTGGAGCCAGAAATGATCTTAGAAGCTCTCTAATTAATGTCATTGCTGGATCCCTTCCATTGTATTTTCTGCTTAAATGCCTCTGTTAATGGGGGGCTCACTCTTTCTTCCTCATTCCATTTTCTAATGGGTATTACAATCTTCTCTGTTTTGAACCAGAATGTACCTCTTTATAGTTTCTCCTCTTGGGTGTTCTCATGAGGATAGGCCCTACCTGTCTCCAGCCTCCTGTCCTCATGTCCCATTTCTGGGGCCACATGACCATTGCCAACAAGCTCCCCTCGACCTGCCTGAAGGGAGGAGGGACTGAAAGGGCTCCAACCTGGGGCCCTCGGCTGGCCTAGCCGTAGCTTTGGGCCCCTATGCCTCTTTTCTCAGCCTTCCTAGGTCATTCCCTGACCCAAACAGTCCACCAGGGTTACTGAGCTAACCTCCTCTACATTAGGCACAGGGGATATAGATGTGCCCACAGCTCTGCCATGCCTCCTTATGTCCTGGGACATGCCAGTGACACTATAGAACAGTAAGGGCTTGCAACACAGACAAAGCTAGGCTCACATTCCAGCGAGCTAAGTATTGGGTGTGCACAACCTTGAACAAATGTCTTGACCTCTTGGAGATTCTGTGCCTTCTGCTGTTTAACCAGAAGTTGGATTTAATACTTTTAAGGAGCTCTATCATTTCAAACATTCTAGAAAATGTTGTGTGTCACTAAATTGTTGCACTTGGCTGCCACATCCACAGCTGGATGAAGGGGGGGAAAGCAGATAGCTGTCTAGGAAGCCTATCAATAAGGAACTCTAACACATGGGAAAGGTGATAAAATGGAGAAACTTAGCAGGACTCCTCTCAGGGGGGATAGCGAATGAAGAGGTAAACCATTTGGGATGAAGGTGGAAAGGTGAGATCTCTAATGCTCAAGTGAAATGCCATTGTAGGGGTGTAGCTTGCTAATTTAAGGCTTCAGTTTTGCTGAGTGGTGCATACACATGAAAGCCAGAGCTGAACTGCCTGGCTCAATGGAGGAAAGCCTGAGAAATGGCCTCTGGGATGCTTTTTCTGTCTTTTCTGCATGCACTGCTCTGCCACTTCATCCTTAAGAAAATCTTGGACATATATTTAAAGACTATTGGTTTGAGGAGGCACCATATTGCTGATTTGCCTGAGATTAGCCCACTCAGAGAACCTGTGTGCCTTGGCATGGCCCCTCTGCTACAATATGTGGGTGGTCTGTTGTCAACATTCCCTGTGAGATGGAGCCCAGCAGAGAGAATTCCAGAGACTTACCAGTAGTCTTCTCTGACTCCCGATCCTTGGTTTCCTCCTTCATGTGTCTTGCCCTGAACTGTTCCGTGTCTACTTAGGCTTTCCTACAAGCACCCTGCTTCTCACACTCAGCCTGGCTTCTCTGATCTGAGCTGAGGTCATCTCCCTCTTGTTCATGTCCAGGAGCAGCCCAGCATGCTGGGAGTCCCCATTTCTACTGAGCCCATGAAGCAGTTTGCACAGTACACAATTTGACCAGCATTCTGCTCATCTGAGGGTCAGATGTAGGAATTTCTCACCTCTAGAGCACAGCCATAGTCCGGAAAGTCAGCTAAAACTGCACCCAGGTAACAACAAAAACGACTTCTGCAAAGTATACGTACTCTTCTACATAGAGGTATGGGCCAGCTCTGGACTTCCTGGTCAGTTGGGGGCATAGAATTCTGTGTGAGATAAAAATTACAGAATCAGGTTGAGTGTCTGGTTTCTTCTGGAAAACATCATTGCTGCCCTTGTTCATGCACACAGTGGTTTGGAAGCAACTGGGGATTCACTGGGAACTGAGAAGCTATTGCTGTGAGGGGAGAGGGGCTGGAAAGAGAAGCACTCATCCTTGGAAAGCAGGCTGGGCAGCCCGGGCAGCGGCACTCACCCTGCCCATCAGTGCCTCAACGTCCGTGTAAGGCCGCTCGTGTTGCATGTACATCGCTCAGTAAGTCGGGCATGCTTGTGACCCATCTCATACCACCACACGGCTAGCTAAAAATATAAAAGCCTATCGCTTTGAGTGGAAAGTGTCAGTAATCTGGAAGACTGGCTTTTGTGGAACAGATTATTTTCCTCATTCTCCAGAGGGCAGGGAGTGGCTGTAGGAATGGTTTCCCTGGCCTCAGAAAGGAGGAAGATTGTGTCTAGGGCAGGGAGTATCCGGGAAACCTCTATACCCCCACTCAGTTTGGCAGTGAACTGAACACTGCTTTAAAAACTGAAGTTTATTTAAAAAAAAGAAAAGAAAAGAGGATTAACATGGTATGGGCACAGTTTAATTTTTAATGGTCCTATTTGTAACACTGAATAAATGAATATCACTTTTGACTCCTAATGGGTATGGAATGCATCTCTTTCTAAACCTCCGTTTCCGTATCTGTTAAATGGGGCCCACTCGCACCCCACAGCGCCACCCTGCAGGCGGAGGCAGGTAACGATCTTACAGCCCTGGCAATGCCGGGTCCGTGCCAGGCACACGGCTGTGAGGCTCTCACAACACTGTTGTTCCCTAGATTTGAAGGAAAAAGTCAATTTCAAGTACCCTGTCTGCTTTTTGGACAGCACCAAGGAACTAGAGCCCAATTTAGGTCAGAAATAAAGGTCATTCGAGTCAAATCTCTGCTCTCGGAGAAGTGGGTTGCTGCATCTCATCATGGCTCCCCTCCCACGGTGAAGGGCCCTTTGTTATCTAGCCCCTTACCGGCAAGTGTGAAGCTCTGTGAGCATCTGACAGTGGCAGGGAGGAGGGGAACTGTCTCCTGAGCCTGGAAATCTTTAAACTGGCCAGGAGGTGACAGGTCCCTCAAACAAGGCCTGGAATGGACAGTGACATAATAACATATTGGCTGGTGGCCCTTCTTGGGCCTCTTTACACACACCACCTGGAGTACCTGTCCCCACCCAGCAGCAGGCAAGGCTGCGAGCTGCAGGAGGCAGGGCTCAGGTCTCCGGGCTTGGCATCCCCAGAGGGTAGGCAGGAGGGCCGTGGAAAGAACTAGGAAAGAGCCAGACAGACCTGGCTTCTTGGAGCCTCAGTTTCCTGATGGGGAAGTGGAGTTTCTCTGCCCTGAGAGCCTCCAGCCCTGTTGAGACCCTCGGACACCTTGTTCTCAAACACTTTGGTAACTGCCAGCTGCAGGCGTTGAGTCTAAGGAGGAGAGAGGCTGTATGCCTCACCTTCTTCAGGTGTCTCCAGCTGCTTCTCTTTCCTCTGAGTGGACTGGGAGTCGTTTGGTCACAGCTCATGTCCACACGCTCCATCCTGGAGTCCCATTTGGGGCGACCTGCCCAGATGCCACTGCAGAGGCCATGCTGGGAGAACTTAGGGTTCCCCTTGCTGGCTAGTGCTGAGAACCTGCCACCAGGAGAGGGGCGGGCCGTGCATTAGTCACGGGCTGGAGCTGGTGGTGTGGGTGGGGCTTGACCCTGGGTCTCAGGGCTCCCAGATCAGCCTCCACAAATCAGAGCTGGCACTCAAGCCTGACACCTTTCCATCTGTCCATCTCTCAGTGCCATGAGCACATGAACGGAAACATTTAATCTCCTGATATGTGATGGAGGGAGTGTCTATAGGACACCTTCCAAAAATAATATTTTTACTCTCCAGCGGCAAAATACACAGCATCCATTCTTGTCATTTTTGAATCTCTGGCAACAACTCAATACATTCTTATTTAGAACAATATAACAATCTGACTTCTGTTTTGGCCCCTAAGTTCTTTTGTCTCTTCCAAGAAAGTGTGAAATGTGCGCTTCCCGGCCAGGCCATTGGACAACAGCTCCTGGCAGTGGAGAAACCATAACAAACGAAGTCAGAGGCAGGTGTTTGCACCAGCACCACGGCCCCCACTCACCTGAAATCCTCTGTCTGGGTTACAAGGAAGATCAAAAATAAGTAACGGCCTGACGACGGTGGTGGGCAACGTTTTCTGGTCGAGGTTTGCAGTCAGGGATGGTGTGGTGTCACGGGTCATCCCTACCTGACTCCAGAGAGCTCATTCCCCAATGTGTTATATCGCCTTGCACAAAGTGATCCCTGTCTGAGCACCTACCTGCTTTGGACTTGAGTCACCTGAAGTGTTATTTTCTTTGAAGACTTCTCTGACTCATCCATTTATTCACAACTGTTTGCTGAAATCTGCAACATGCCAGCATTTTCCAAGTGTTGGTAATCATGACCCAAACATGGGTTAATGCTTCCTCTTTTGTGCTACTTTTTTATTTGTGTTCCTTCATTTTTTTTTTGTATAAGGAATTTTTTATAATAAGTCTAGAAGGGGGAGGTGGCAAAATGATATGACAATGACATGAGAACATAGAGGCACTAAGGGGCTAAATATCCTCCAAGCATCCCATGCCCATGGAGATGACATCCCTTCCTGTGAGTGACAGGGTCATCTGCCACTGTAACACAGCCTCCTCTACCCACCCCTCTTCCACTGCACCCCTTACCCCACAACCCCTGTCTCCCCTGCTCCGACTCTCATCACTACTTCAGCTCAGTGTTCAAGAGAGCTACTATTTCTTGATTGCTTACCATGAGCCAGTCACTGCAGTAGGTACTCTAGCTAAATCAGATTAAATCTGTGTGACATCTCCAGAAGGTAGTTATTATTCATCTCCAGTTTGCAAATGAGACAACTGAAAATCAAAGAGGTAAAGTGGCTGGGTCATGGTATAGAGCGTGAGAGTTAGAGCAGCAGTTGAGAGACGAGGAGTTGGCACCCAGGGGTTGAGCCCCTGTTCCTTCACTGCCCGGGCACCTTGCCTCACCTTTTTGGGGCTCCATTGACTTATTTGCACAATGGAATTTCTAATAATACACATTCCATAAAGTTATTGGGAAAATAAAATAACATGAACAGAATCAATAAAAATTAAAGCACCTCATAAGATTTTAGCCTCCATTTTTATGACCAAGTGACAATAGAATCATTCATATAAAGAGCATATTGGTGTATTATTTATAAAAGTCATTGTGGTTGACTGTTCTGTATTCACTGGTAGCGCAGCACATTAAGCTGCCTCTTCTCCATGAAGCCTTCCCTCCAAGAGTTTGTGGAAAGAGCTTCAATTCTAGCTGTAATCACGTGGCCTCAGTTTCCCCATCTGTAAACGAGAGATACCCAGTCTACTGAGAAAATCAATGTCAAAGTGCTTTGAAAGATGCCAAGTGCTGTAGAGAAGAGAATGATTATTCATCTAGATATTCAGGCATCCCACTTATTTAAGAACAAACTAGAAACTAGAATGTGGCAAAGACAGAGTTGGGGTGGGAGTGGGAGTGAAACAGGGACGGGGTAGAAGGTCTGTAGTCATCCAGAGGAGAGTCGGGGGCTTCAGCCTGGGGTAGCACGGGAAGAGGTGAGAAATGTCAATACATATAACATACATGTCTTGTATATATACAAGAATATACTGTATTCTTGCTAAACTCATCTCATTTGTTCATGAAACAAATACTAAGAACCTACCCTCTTCCAAGGACCCTGTCAGGTCCTAGAGCTGCAGAGGGACTTGGACATTGTCTTCCCTTCTACCAACTCACAGACTATGGGAGAGGCCGACAAGTAAACAGAAAGTTATAATCCATTGGGATGGGTCTGGAGTAGTCAGAGGGAGCACAGAGTGCTGTGGGATGGGAGCCCAAGAAACAAAAGCACCGTTCGTATTACCTAGGTCAGTCAGGGAAGGCTTCACAGAGGAGATGGCATTCAACTTGAACTTTCAAGGATGAATAGGAGTTGGTTAGGCCATTCCAGGCAGAGGAATGGCATGGGTGAAGGCAAGGGAACATGCGGTGGCCTGCTGTATTTAGGGCCAAATAGAGCAGCTATGGAGAAGCTTTGGACGTGGCCTGAAGACTTCTAGATCTATGAAAATTTCCTTTTCTAACTTAAGCCCTCATCTTACCTGCCTCTGCCCCAGGTACAGGAAACAGGGAGACTATTGTCTGTAAGAAATTTAAAAACAGTAAAAAAAAAAACCCACTAAAAGTCTGTCTGTTTAATCTTATCACTGTGTTGGAAAATTTAAATAACATCAGGGATAATATACTTCTCCCCAAAATGTCTTTTGTGAGTCTAAGTTCTAAACAATAGCAAGGGTTCCTCTGTGTGTGTGTGTCTGCTTTTTAATCACTTATCCTTCAGTAAACACTGTATTCTTTGTAGAACATAATATACTTCTCATGTATAATTGGCTTCCTTGACATCTGTGGAGCAAGATGTATGCATTGGTTTTGAGAGTAAGTTCATTAACTTGCTCTGGTGTGGTTCATGCTTCTACCCTGTGGTTAATACCTATTACTAAACTTAAACAGTAGATTGGAATAAACAATAATAGCACAGGAACTGTAAGGACAGAGAAACAGACTTGAATTCTCCATTCTATCCTTCATGTCATCACTTAGAGCTCTTATTTGTATTTAAAATTTACAACAGTGAAATGCTGTGAACGGTTAGGTATAATATTTCTGTTTGGTTAGCACAAAGTTTAGTTTGCACACAAAGCATTTTACTGAATTGGTATCTTCAGAAGTGAAATACATCTTTCCTGTTAATTACTTGTTTTACAACTAAGAATTGGTCAAGAAAATATTGACTGTAACTGAAAATAACTGGTTATATAGAGGACGGGTGTTAAAAAGTTATAAACTCTGGATGTCAAATTGAATAGACAAGGCTACTGGGCAAGAAGAATATTTTTCAAATGTAGGTTTGACCCTGCAGCCCCCTGAAGCTTTGGGCTGAAACCCCAAGGTTTTAGTGTGGACATTCTCTGCCCAAAGGCTGCTTTACCCAGGGGTGTGGTTCCTTCTCAGGACAAAAGCAAGTGGACAGCTGAGTGGTAGGCTGGTGAAATGGGAGCTCTCCTTGCGACGCCCCAGACAGCGGGCTGCTCAAGTTCTTGCCCCCGCCTGTCTGGGTGGCCTTTAGGCAGGGCTGATACCTTGTGGGGCCTCATTTTCCTCGCCTGCACAGTGAGGGTGAGGGCTGCATGGTGTCCAAGGGCCCTTCCATACCCTTTGACTTGACCTCTTCCAAAGCCTACTGCCAGCCTAGGCTGGCAAAGTTCCCCTTCTGGAGAAGAAGAAAAAGATGTAAATTGTTTGTGATGCAGGAGAAAGACCAGTCTCTTCTTTGTGCAATGGTTTTTGTCCCCTTCCTCAGCCTGCTCCCTGCTCTGGCACCAGACTAGACCCCTAATTCTCTACAGGCAGTGATTATTTCCTCCCCATTAAAATGTTTTTTCCTTTTTTCTCTTCTTCTTTTTTTGTAAACAGACATTGGTATGGAGTGTAGAAATTGTGCAAAATAAGCAACAAGGTTGTAATATCTCTGGAGCATCACAAAAAAACAATTAGCAAACTGAATGCCCACTGAAATCCCTTGGCTTATGGGAGCCCCAAGAGAGGCCGTGTTTACAAGGGAGGGTTGGGTTGGGTGGAAGGGGGAGCCCTTGGGGCTGGGGTCAGTCCCTGCATGCACTGTTGGCTTTGGGCAAGTTGTTCCCTTGCTGAGTTTCTCTCATTTTTCAGTGGAGATGGAGCCGGTCCTCTCGCCCTTACTGGGTGCACAGCCCACTGACCCACACTGGGAGTGCCAAGTTATTTCAGCTCCGACCATGCCAGGTTCAGAGCTGGAGATTTGGAGATGAATGACGTAGAGCCCCTGGAATCTTTTTGGGCTCTTCTGGGTTCAAAGGGGAGCTCAGTGCAGTTGGAGAAGGAAGATTTGGGGGAGAGTTTGGGTAGGTCCCGGGTAAGGAGAGGGGAGAAAAGGAAAATAGTTGGTGGATTGATAAAAACAAAGCACATGATCTGCTGAGCAGAGGTTGGGCTAGAGATGAGGCAAGAAGCAGGAGACACAGGAGGGCCAGAAGTGGGAGACATGGTTGGGTAGGCACGTGCAGTGAGGTTGCCTGGGAGATGAAGTGGAGGGAGGGCAGTTGTTTCACAACAGTAAGCGGCAGGGGGCTAAGTGGAGCATGCTGCCACCTTCCTGGCCATGATCCCTGCCTCAGCCCTTATCCTGGAAAAAGAATTCTTCATAGGGCAGCTGTGCCCAGCACTGTCACATGTGTGACCTCATTTATGTCCTTGAGTAATACCATGTGAGTAGGCATTAACAATTTGCAGTTTACAAAGAAGGAAAGGAAGATTCCGAGGTTAAAAATGAGCTCAAGGTCACACAGATGGTCAGAGTCAAGGCTAAGATCAGAACTCAAGACTTTAGACAACTAGGAAATGGTCATTCTGTTGGCACTGTTAGTGGTCAGAGTCCTTAACGGCCAGCAGCTGAAATGATTCTGGCCAATGTGAATGCAAAGGAGCTCATTAAAAGGGTGACTCAGCCTGTCCAGGAGGGCTGCAAACCTAGGCCTGGGGTGAAAATCAAAGGGCAGAACTGGATTCAAGGACCCAGACACCTCTGCCACTGCGTGCTGGAGCCTGCCGTTTGTTCTGACTGCCTAGCCTGGGACCCTGGACTCTGGACACAGACACAGCCACCAGTGGCGCAGGTCCATCTGCTGCAGAAACTGCTTCTCCTTGTCCCCAGCCAGCACCACCGAGCGCCCCCACTTCCTGCATCACCTGCTAGGGCAGATCTAGGCGGCTGCAGCTGGTGGTGAAGGCCCGGGCAGGAGCTCCTGCTCTAGGCTGGCAGTCAAGACGGCTCACTGGCAGCTTCTCACCAGGACTCCTGGGTGGCTACTATAGAGAGAGGGTGTTCAGATACTTTTTTGGCCAAAGAGAATGACAAATGTCCTGTGAACGTCATTACTGGGTGCACACTGTGTGTGAGGCCTGACCATCAGGGTCCCAGAGCAGAAAGCACTGTCCTGTGGGGTCTCAGCTTTGGAGACCAGTAGCTGAGTTCTAAACCCAGATCACCCCTGACTCAAACTCCTCAGCAAGGTGGGCAGGACAGAGGCACTGAGAGTGGAAGGGACGTGCCCAGGGTGGTGGAGTTCACAAATGCGAGCTGCTCTTGTACCCGGGTATCTGGATTCTGACCCCAGCTCTTGGCAGTGCACGGGGACCAGGCCCTGCAGGCCGATGGACTTGTCTCAGAAGCAGCCCTGTCTGTTTGACCCCGATCGGGGCTGGGAAGCGGGGGCCGAGCACGAGCACCAGGTCAGAGCTGGAGGGCGGGCCAGTGTTCTGTGCCGTGATTGTGCCCGAACTGAATCCACCTCTTGTCTGCGCTTCTCCCAGAAGGCGTGTGGGAGTGCAGCACGCTGGTGGCAGAATTCAAGAACGCCCATGCCTTCCGCGGAGAGCGCAGCAGATCCTCCTCCTCAGTCGGAGGGCACTGGAGTACATTTCTCCGAGGCCACAGCTGGCGGCATCCTTGGACTTAGGGGCCCTCAGCAGACTCTGGATTCAAACTGCCAAGTGTCTGCTCAGAGCATATGGGCAGGACCACCAGCTGGCCCTCACTGGTAGCTCGGCCTGTGGCCAGTTCACCGAGGTTGCTGTAGGCAGAGGGCAGAGGGACCCTGGAGCTCAGACCTTGGGGAAGAATAGCCTCCTGGCCAGGCTGTGGCCGGCCTGGGCTTCTGCGGACTGGCACGGCTTACCTGGTCTGCTCACCTGTCTGAGCCATAAACTCCTGTGAACCTGGAGAGGGAAGGGCACTGAATCTGGAGTCACATGGGCCACACCCCAGTCCCAGACCTGCTGCAGCCTAAGTGCCCAGCCCTGGGCAAGGCACTTGACTGCATTAAGCCTCAATCTTCTCTCTCCTCAAATGGGACAATAATATTGTGAGGAAAAATAGAACTTGTAGATGCAAAGAACAGCATAGTGTACCTAACAGTCCCTAATGAATTCACGTGGAGGGAGGGAGTGATGGAGCAAGTCAACTTAGAGCTGCCCCAGGGCCCCAGGAGGGGGTGTCCTCAGCGGGGAGGAGTGGATGTGATCAGGGTCGCCACCTTGCATGTGTGAGTCACCTTAAGTATCTCCTCCAACAGCGTCATTTCAGAGGTGGAAAAACTGAGGCCTGGAGAAGGGAAGGGCATCTCCCCAGGTCACCAAGTGCTGAGCGAGTCTCACTCTTGGCCCCCCACCCCCACCCCGGCCCTAGGGCTCTGCTCCTTAATCGTGCTGCACTCCACGCCCACTTGTCACCACCAACAAACAATAGGGGCCACTGCTGGGAAAAACGGATGACCCATCACACTTGGGTCACAACCCCTAGCTGGGCGCTTGGTCGAGGCCACCTCGCTCCTTGAGCTCCAGTCTGTCTTATCGTGAAATGGGATATAATGCCGACCTCTGTGAAGATGAAATGTCTGGCTTGTTGAAGACACTGGAAAGAATGAGGACAGATGTGGTTGACCAGGCAGCCCCAGAATCGCTTGTCCTCTTCCAGAGGCCACCGTCCCCGGGGCTCGCAGGGCAGAGTTGGTGTGAGGGGAGGGAGGCAAGGACAGTCCCAGCTTCCCCGACAGAGTCCGATGCCCACAGGGAGGGGGTGGGGACAAGCCAGCTGACGTGACCCCAGGGCAAGCGGCTGCCTTCTCTGGCCTTGGTAAACCCCTGTGTAAAATGAGGGGGTTTGCTTAGATGATTTTAAGAGCTCTTCCATCTCTGATGTTTAAACAACCTCTAAATGTATTAATTTCAGAACGCCTGGCAGTATTTCCAGGGGCTAAATTTCCTACCAGGTCAGTTTTGAAGTAATGACTACGGAGCTCATTAGTGCTCTCTGCCAATACAGGCAATTCCAGGTGGGGAGGGGGCCCACTTTCTGCAGTTGTGCCCATGCCAATTTTCCACCGTCTCATATTCTCGAATAATAATCGTTATTATTTCTACTAGATGGTTCCCTCACAAAGGCTTCTCTGTGCCAAGGTGCCTGGGGCTGGGGTCTGGGCACACAGTTCTGGCAAACTCCTCCTTCTGAGAATGTGTTTACACCTGCAAGACAATTAACCAAATAATTCTAGTGAAAAACCCACCACTTTATACCTGAAATATGCTAATTATTGAGAAGGAAAAAAGTCTGTGGGAGTGTTTCTGACATTAATTATCTGAATAATGGTCTCAGGTATTCACTTAGCATATTTAGAAGTAGCCTCAGGAAAGTGAGTTTTCCCAAAAACAAGACACAGGGTTTCTAAATTTTCCCTTCAAGGCCCAGGAAGGTGGGGCTCCCTTGAAAATTAGAGTGTAGGGAAAAGAGCTTGTTTTTTGTGTTCTGGAAAACGTGGGCTAGACTCTCGTCTCGGTTACGTATCAGTATGTCGCTTTAAGAGAGTCATTTCACCTCTCTGCCCTTCCTGAGGATCAACCAGCTGGGCATATCCAGGAGGAAGCTCTGCGCTCAGGGCACCCAGAGGTGTTCCCTGAGTGACTGAGGTGTCACAGAGAGAGGGCAGGTGAGCCCAAGTGGGAACTCTCTTTGCTGCTCTCTTAAAACCTGCCCTCTCTCAGTGCCATCCGGCGTCATGGCCCAGACCTTCACAGGAGCCTCTCCATTTGTCTAGAATGTTCTTGTACCCTTGAAAGTCTAACTGTTCCCCATTCTCTGAGGCCTTCAAGTGTTTTTCTGTCTGTGAGGCCTTCCCAAACTACTTACACACCCAGTCTGAGCTAAACAGCCCCTTATTCTCCTCTGCATCCTCAGAGGGCTGGGGATAAGATAGGCCCTCAACTTATATATGGTTGAGTGAGTCAATAAACTGGAAACTCCTTTTATAGAAGTATGTAAACCTAAGTGAATGTGAAGAGGTTCTCTTAGTGGGTCTCTTGGAACTCACAGCAGGGGCTGGTGTGTGGAATGTACAAGGAATTTTTGTTGAAACAATAATGAATGAATGGGTGAACTGGAGACTTTTCGTAACTAGGTCAGAGACAATGGAAAGGTATCTCATTCATCCATTCATTATTTATTGTATACACAGGATGTCAAGGAAAAAGAGTCAGATATAATTCTTGTCATTATCGAATTTACATCTATGGGAAGGGTCATTATACAAAAATAGCAGTTAAATTGATAAGAGTAGGATGATAATGGAGATAGTTTGCAAGGGAAATCAATCTAACCTAAGGGTCTGGGAAATTTTGAAATCAGTGGCTCATAAACTAGAAACTTAAATATGAGAAGAAACTAACTGGATGGAGGGGTAGGGATGATATTTCAGGAACAGAAACAGTAAATGCAAAAGCTCGGAGGAGGGTAGAGGGCAGAGGACCGAGGAAGCGGAGGTTGAGGAGGTGAGTAAAGGATATGTCAGGAAGAACCTTAGGTTCCTTAAGGAATCTGGGCTTTGTCAAGAGGCATGGGAAACCATCCAGCAATTTTAAGGCTATGAGTGACAGGTTATTAAGACTTAATCTAGCTCCAGAGTGGGGAATGAATTGGAAGCAAGCAAGAGTGAGGAAAAAGCAATCTGGTAGAACGGCATCCTTTAGGAGAGAGTGATTCTCAAAATGAAGAGGAAAAACTGTGCGTGGTGAACATGATCACTGAAATTCCCATATATCATGAAATACATGGTGTAGAATTTACTGTCACACTGATCACAGTGTGACTGAGGAAGACCCCATTCCCACAAACAGTAAAGGAAATCTTAAGAGTGTAAGCTTTGCCTAGAATTGAAAGCGTCTCAGTAAATCTAAGGGGAAAGGATGAAGAGGGAAACAGAATCTGCTAGGAAGTCATCTTGTTGGAGAAGAGGGCTGCCCAGGGCGCCGACAGGGACATGCAGGGTGGAAGCGGGGGGAGCGAGAAGTTCCCAGGTTGGGGCGGGCATGGGAACAGCATACAGTACAGACCAAAAGAAGACCTACCTGGAAGGAATTGGAACCTGAAAGTCAGAAACATCAGAAGGTGCTTTTTTCTTTAAGACTTGATTTCTTACCTTAAAAAAATTCTTATCTTCAAGATACGTCTAGAGACATTAGCTTTTGCTATGTTGAGCTGTATTGTTTGAGGCTGGGCAGGATTTGGCATCCTATCAGTGTGAACCAGACTGAACTAGGTTAGCATGGGCTGGGGTGTTTGTTTAGCTGATGGACCGATTGGAGTCCATTGGATTGGATAGTTTGGGAACTAGTTGGAATATGATGGAATTTGTTGAGATGGAAATATTGGGCTGGCATGGGTCAAATTTAAATGAGTTTTGTTCATTGTCATGAATTTCTTTGGTTATTTGAGGCTTAGAGGAGTTCAGCTGACTGGCCTGAATAGAATTCCACGTGGTTGACTTGGAACAAGTTGGAGTAGACTGGATTACATTAGGTTAGCATTGGTTGGCTAAAGCAGGTCCTTTGAGAGAGTTCTAAAACTTCCTGAGAGTGTGTGGCAAATCCATTTCGGGCTATGTTGGCAGAGTGTAGGAAGAGGGGAAATAAGGCCCGCACCCGTTCAAGAGATTGAAATGCCTCACGGTTCACAGGGCACTCCCATGCATGTTTCTGGGGCCCTCACCCCATCCCTGGGAAGCCCAGGCTATTGCCCTGATGGAGGAGACCGAGGCCGGGAGAATGAAGGCTCTCCAAGGTCCCACAGTTGGGGGCTTCTTGCCATTTGCAGAGGGCTCCAGGGGGGCTCCTTGCTGAGCCCTGCAGAGTTCTCTGGGGCTCCGTGCTGGGAGCTGGGCAGGACTTCCAAGTTGCCTGAGAAGATGTGAAGGGATAACGGCCCACAGAGTGCTTGGGTTTGGCCCCCTGTGATCTTCATGTTGGCACAACCCAGAGACCCTGTGACGGAGCAGTCCTGGGGCCCACAGAGAGGCTCCGTGGGAGGAGAAGACTGTGGCCCCTGACAGAGGGGAGATGGAAAGGAAGAGAGTGAGCCATGCTGGTCTTTCTGACGTGAGGCCGCAGCCAGGAGAGGCCTAAAGCAGCCCTGGTCAGTGGGGCTCCCTGCTCTGTGTGCCTCAGCTGAACTGGCAGTCAGGAGACCGTGATGTGACTCCCACTTTGTGGCATGTTGGGGGGGTCATCCCGCCTCTCCAGACCTTGGTTCCTGTCTCTGTAAAATGGGAGACCCTGATCTTTCCCTGCCAGGACTCTTGTTGGGACAAGGGAGGGACCCAGCTCAGAGCCTGGTGCCCAGCAGGTGCTCTTGGCATGATCACCTCTCCCTCTCAGCCTCAGGAGTTCCAATGCAGAGACACTTAGCCTGAGTGAAACTGGTCTCTGCCGTCCATTCCCAGGTGACCTCCTGTAACCCCTTCCACCCTGGGCAGGTCGACTGCCCTGTGACCCTGAGGTGTTGACAGAATCTCTGACCTCTGGGAAGGAGTGGGTCACTTTACTGAGTTTGTGCAAATAGATAAAGAACAAAGTGGCCCATAAATCAGAACAACAGGAAAAACAAATAATTCTCTCCCCCCTGGGAAAGGAGCAGCAGGGACTGGGTAGGCTGGGGGAGGGGGAAGCTATCCAGGCAGGTTCCTTCTGGGGTTTCCTCTGTCGCCCCACCGCATGGCCCACCTGGCACGGGGGGAGCCAGCCTTGGGAAGACCAGGGTGTGGTCTAGGCACCCTGTCCCAGCCCGGCAATGCCTCTTTTCTCAACAGCAAAACTAGACCTTAGATCTTTTCCTGAAAGAAGATTGGCCTGGAGTTTGAGGAAAGAAACTTCTTTTCTCTGTGGGCATTACTAGTTATTCTACATCAGCATGGAATGGGCCTCTACGAGGCCTCAGTTGGAACATCACAACCTGAACAAATCACTAGCTGTGTGATCGTAGATCAACCACTCCCCGCCGGGGTCTCAGTCTCCCCACCTGTGAAATGGGAGGCTAATCCCCGTCCCGCCTGCTTGTCCAGTGTGTGGTGAGAGTGACAAGAGACAATGCCTGCAGGAGGTTCTGGGCCGGGCAGTGTCCTGAGAAGACCCTGGCCCAGGTTCGAGGCCGGGAGAGTGGAGGCAAGAGACTGACACCCACTCCAGCCTCAGCTTCCTTCCCTAAAACAAAAATGGTGGCAGTGCCTGCCGCCCAGGGTTATTCTGACACATTGTCTAAGACACCCGATGTTATACAAGGTGTTTGCTAAAAAACTTACCCCATCTCCTTCTGGTTGCAAACACTTCTTTCCCTAACCACTGATACATTTCAGGGTTGGATCGTGGGGGGTTAGGGAAAGGCAAGGACCAGAAGAGGAAAAGCCTGCATGGCCTCTGCTCCCCCGCCCAGGCCTCCACTCACTAGCCGGCCCCTCTCCTCCACGCCCGTCCTGTCCCATCCATCCCCGCCTCCTTGCTCCAGGGAGCCAAGCCTGCTCCACACTCAGCTTTGCCCTCCTGCTCCTAGGGTGGCCAGCCGCTCTGATTTCCCCAGGACTGACGGGTTCCCTGGATGTAGGATTTCCCGTGCTCCCCTCTGCTCCTCTGAGCACAGAAAGCCCTTCCCCCAGGGACATACAGGGCCCTCCTGTTCCCTGCTCAGACCTGTGACTGCCAGATTTAAAACAGCACCCCTCTCTCCTTGCTTTCTCTTTTCTCCAAAGCTTTTATCACCATCTGGAATATTGTGTACACATTTGTTTATTTACTTGTCTCTCTCTCCTCCATAGGATATAATCTCCATATGACCAGGGGATTTGATTTTGTTTTCAATTTTAGATAATGTGTCCTTTAACTCTCTAAATAACCAAGGGGCAGGTATTGTCACTGTCCTTGCTTCACAGAGAAGGAAACCAAGACTTGGAGAGGTTCCATGACATACCTATACTCTCCCGGAAATGAGCCAGGGTTCGAGCCTGGTGGTCCCATTCATTTCTGGTTTTTTGTTTTTATTTTTGCTGCGGCATCCCCCAGAGCCTAGGACAGAACTTGGCAGGTAGTAGGCACTTGATACAATTTTATTGAATGAACAAATACATGAATGAACCCATGGTTCTTGGATCTAGATAAAAGCGGAGAAAGGGCCAAAAAGATCACTTTTTCAAATGAGGATTAAAAATAAAAGTTTATGGTTATCCCGTGTTGACTGATGAGGTGTGCAAGCTCATGTGCAAAGCAGGAAGCAGGGTTGAATACTTAGACTAGAAAAAGAGCGACAGGGAAAGTGTAGCGAGACTTCAAAGCACTCACGGCTTCTCTTGGGCTGTGTCTAAACACGTGAGGCACAGAAGGGAGGCAGTTAATCAGGTAATTCTAGCCCCTTTCCACCCAATGGCCTCAATTATCTGGCTATTTGAAAACTACCCGTTTTATGGGTAATGAGTGTTAATAGGCTATTGTCCGGAAACAGTCTCTCCTCCAGTTGGCTCTTTAGCGTTCAAGAGGCCCCAGGCAGTGAGAAATGTTCAGCTCACTCTTTGAGCCTGTGCGTCTCTCCTGGGGGACAGGATGGCCTGTGTGGCAGGCTGCCGTCAGGGCTGAACCACCGGCGAAGTCCCTGGTCCAGGGCCTGGGCTCCTGGCTGCGGGGCTCAGCGAATGCTCCCTTCCTTCCGTCAGGCCCGCTCAATGCCCCTCCCCACCAGAGGAAAGCCTGGCCCAGCTGTTACCTGCCCTCTGGGCTGGCCTGTCTCTCCAGTTCTGCAGTCTCCGAGTGCAACCAGAGAACTGTGAGAAAAGGCATTGCTTTCAGCCCCTCCCGGATTCTCCCCCAGGACAGAGCTGGCCCTTCTGAGGAAAAATTAGTCATTAAAAAAAAAAAAGGAGAGTAAGGAGCAGAGCCAACTCCCATCCCCTGAGCCCCTCTTGAAGGCTGAGTATTGTGCTGGGCTCTTCAAAGCACTTTCTCATTTAATCCTCACAATAGTCCTGCTAGAGATGGTTGCTGTATGATCCCATTTTACAGACAAGGAGTCAGAGGTGCAGAGGTTTATAAACAGCATGTCTCAAGTTAGACAGCCAGTAAGCAGTGGAGTTGGGACCCAACTCAGGGGCCCAGGGAGCCGTCAACCCCAGGGCTTTGGAATCATGCAATTACGGAAAGTAACCAAGCCAGGCTCAGACAATTCTCGTGAGATCTTGGAAAGCAAACTCTTATTTTGCAAATGGGAAAACTGAAGATAGGAAGTGGAAATAGTGGTAGTAGCACAATGGGAATGATGGTGATACAGCTGTAATAGTGACAGGCAGCATTTTGCGCATCTGCTCCGCTGAGATGGCGCCTGGGCCTTGCACAAGCCCCTGCCCAGCCCTCACACTCCGCACGTGCCTGGCCCCTGCCAGAGGTTCCACCTGGCTTACAGTGGTTGCCACACTGTCCCCAAAGTCCTCTATCCTGGACATGCTCAGGTGGCTGGCCAGACCCTTGCTGTAGATGTGGGTGTCCCCAGCAGGCTGGGCTGCCCCCTGCCCCCTGACCTTGGGACCTTGGGTCTATCATGCCTTCTATTTTTCTCTTTCAAATCCCATGCATTGATTTTTCTGGTCAATTCCCCTCTGGCTTTGGAAATTTGATTCCGTATGAGGGTTCAGACTGTAGGGCCGCCAGGCATGCCTGGGCCCACCGCCTGCCCCTAACTCTCCTGTCCCTTCTCGGGTGCGTGACCTCCCTGGTGCCAGAAGGTAAGGCCTCAGAGCTGCTCAGTCAGATAGCAAGATCCTTGCTTTGCAAAATTGCCTAGAAAGGGGCTCCTCCTTCCTGCCCACCCCTTGCTTCTAATGAAGCAATTTACCTTTCAGAGGTAGAGTGAAATCAGGGCATGGCTTGGTGGGAGGTGAGCAAAGTCCTTCTGAGGAGGTAGGAAAGGTTTTCCTAGGACTTCCGGGAAGATGGCGGTGTGAGCAGGGCGGCAGAAATCTCCTCCCAACACTATATTTATCAACGAAAACACAGAAAATACATCTATTCCTAAAAGAGAGACGAGAACACACAGGAAAGCGCACAGCGTGCAGCTACACCCGAGAGGACTCGGCACCCCAAGAGGCGGGTAAGATACGGAGCCGCGACCCGGCGGGACCCGAGCCCTCCCCCACCCCAGCGCACCGGCGGGAGGAGAGGATTCAGAGCCGGGAGGGAGTGGAAGTACACCCCGCGAAGTAGCCAGCCCCGGTGATCTGCGCGGGGAGCGCTGACCCACATTGCGCAGTGCAGCGGAGATTGGAGAGACAGAGGGGCAGGATCTGAGCGGGGAACGCGCCAGGGTGCTTGCAGCCGGCTCCCGGGAAGGAAAAAAAAAAGCGCGCGCTTTCTTCAGCGGTCTTAAAGAGACAGGAGCCCAGCGGAGGAGCCGGATCGCCCCAGCACACTCAGCCCAGCAGGCTGGGAGTCCTGGGGAGTTTCAGACGCCTTAGCTGGCGACTGAGGAAGCGTAGCCATACTTAACACTTCTCACTGAGATCAACAGCCTCCTATTCGTTCCCACCCCTGCCAGAGCGATAAAGGGCCCTGCGGAGCGGCACAGTCACAGCTGTGGAATAGTGGGGCAATAGCGCCACCTAGAGCATTCCCACAGAATCTACGTCCGGTGGGCATTTTTTTTTGTTTTGTTTTGTTTTTTGTTTTGTTTTTGTTTTTCTTTTCTTTCTTTTTTTCTTTTTTTTTCTTTCTTTCCCTTTTTTCTTTTTTTCTCTTTTTTTTTTCTTCTCTTTTTAAAGTCTTAAAGAGCCCAGCTGACGTACGTGGCAACTATCAGTGACCAAATTATACAGCCATGAAAAGACAGAGGAATATGGTTCAGACCAAAATCAACCAGACAACCCCAGAGAGGGAGTCTGAAGGGATGGAAATGCACACCCTCCCTGAAAAAGAATTTAGAATAAAACTCATTACCATGCTGATGGACCTACAGAGAAATGTGCAAGAGCTGAGGGAGGAAGTGAGGGAACTGAGGAAAGACAATACAGAAATCAGACAAGCGATCGACGGGCTTAACAGCAGAATGGATGAGATGCGAGAGACTGTTAATGGAATAGAAAACAGAGAACAGGAGTACAGAGCAGCTGAGGCAGAGAGAGATAAAAGGATTTCTAGGAATGAAAGAATATTAAGAGAACTGTGTGACCAATCCAAACGGAACAATATTCGCATTATAGGAGTACCAGAGGAAGAAGAGAGAGAAAAAGGGATAGAAAGTGTCTTTGAAGAAATAATTGCTGAAAACTTTCCCTCGCTGGGGAAGGAAGTAGTCTCGCAGTCCACCGAAGCTCATAGATCTCCCAACACAAGGGACCCAAGGAAGACAACACCAAGACACATAATAATTAAGATGGCAAAGATCAAAGATAAAGACAGGGTATTAAAGGCAGCTAGAGAGAGAAAAAAGATCACCTACAAAGGAAAACCCATCAGACTATCATCAGACTTCTCAACAGAAACCTTACAGGCCAGAAGAGAATGGCATGATATATTTAACGTTATGAAACAGAAGGGCCTCGAACCAAGAATATTGTATCCAGCACGATTATCATTTAAATATGATGGAGGGATTAAACAATTTCCAGATAAACGAAAGTTAAGAGAATTTGCGTCTCATAAACCACCACTACAGGATATCTTAAATGGACTGCTCTAGATGGAAGCACACCTAAGGCTAAAAAGATGTCACCAGAGAAAATAAAATCATAGCAAAGAAAGCAGACCATCCAAATACTAACTAAAGGCAAAGAATAAAACACCTATTATAGAAAGAATGGAGGAGGAGGAATAAGAAGGGAGAGAAATAAAGAAACATCAGACTGTGTTTACAATAACTTAACAAGAAAGTTAAGTTAGATTGTTAGATAGTAAAGAAGCAACCCTTGAACCCTTGGTAACCACGAATCTAAAGCCAGCAATGGCAATAAGTACATACCTATCAATAATCACCCTAAATGTAAATGGACTGAATGCACCAATCAAAAGACACAGAGTAACAGAATGGATAAAAAAGCAAGACCCATCTATATGCTGCCTACAAGAAACTCACCTCAAATCCAAAGATATACACAGACTAAAAGTGAAGGGATGGAAAAAGATATTTCATGCAAACAACAAAGAGAAAAAAGCAGGTGTTGCAGTACTTGTATCAGACAAAATAGACTTCAAAACGAAGAAAGTAGCAAAAGATAAAGAAGGACATTACATAATGATAAAGGGGTCAGTCCAACAAGAAGATATAACCATTATAAATATATATGCACCCAACACAGGAGCGCCAGCATATGTGAGACAAATACTAACAGAATTAAAGGAGGAAATAGACAGCAATGCATTCATCTTAGGAGACTTCAACACACCACTCACTCCAGAGGACAGATCAACCAGACAGAAAATAAGTAAAGACACAGAGGCACTGAACACACTAGAACAGATGGACCTAACAGACATCTACAGAACTCTACACCCAAAAGCAACAGGATACACATTCTTCTCAAGTGCACATGGAACATTTTCCAGAATAGACCACATACTAGGCCACAAAAAGAACCTTAGTAATTTCAAAAATATTGAAATCCTACCAACCAACTTCTCAGATCACCAAGGTATAAAACTAGAAATAAATTTTGGAAAGAAATCAAAAAGGCTCACAAATACATGGAGACTTAACAACACTCTCCTAATTAATCAATAGGTTAACGACCAAATCAAAACAGAAATCAAAGAATATATGGAGACTAATGACAACAACAACACAAAGCCACAACTTCTGTGGGACACAGCAAAGGCAGTTCTAAGAGGAAAGTACATTGCAATCCAGGCCTATTTAAAGAAGGAAGAACATTTCCAAATGAATAGTCTAAAGATACAATTACTGAAATTGGAGAAAGAAGAACAAATGAGGCCCAAAGTCACCAGAAGGAGGGACATAATAAAGATCAGAGAAGAAATAAATAAAATTGAGAAGAATAAAACAATAGAAAAAATCAATGAAACCAAGAGCTGGTTCTTTGAAAAAATAAACAAAATAGATAAACCCTAGCCAGACTCATTAAGAGAAAAAGAGAATCTACACACATAAACACAATCAGAAATGAGAAAGGAAAAATCACGACGGACCCCACAGAAGTACAAAGAATCATAAGAGAATATTATGAGAATCTATATGCTAACAAGCTGGAAAACCTAGAAGAAATGGACAACTTCTTAGAAAAATACAACCTTCAAGACTGACCAAGCAAGAAACAGAAAAACTAAACAGACCAATCACCAGCAACAAAATTGAATCGGTAATCAAAAAACTACCCAAGAACAAAACCCCCGGACCTGATGGATTCACCTCTGAATTCTACCAGACATATAGAGAAGAAATAACACCCATTCTCCTTAAAAGTTTTCCAAAAAATAGAAGAGGAGGGAATACTTCCAAACTCATTCTATGAAGCCAGCATCCTCTAATACCAAAACCTGACAAAGA
>JAVSCE010013512.1:0-21955 GCA_032199065.1 Smutsia gigantea
AATTGTTTTATCAAAGCAATATCAGATGCTTAAAATCTGAATGAGTTGTCTAAGTACTGTGTAAACTTCTGTATTTGCCTTTAAACATATTGTCATTCTGATTACATAATTATTGCTTCATAGTGACCTATGATTCTATTTAGGCAAGTGCCCTTAGAAACTTTCTTCTGACCGCTTCCTAAAGTCAAACTCAAAAAGGGTGCTTTTGCCTTTAGTTTGCTCTGATATTTTCCATAGGGCCTCTGGAACATATCAGAGGAATTTTTCTCTCCTCATCAGGGAAAACATTTGGCTAATTTGGATTATTTATCTGATATATAATTACCTGCTTAATTACCTGGAAAACATTGTCAAAGGGAGTGATGCTAAACTTTGTTACTGAATCTTTTATGTTACAGAAATATTCAAATTTACTTATGTCAGCTGTCTTATAGTAAGCTCTCATCAGATCTTTAAGCATTGTCATTTTTAACTCTTTTGTCATTTATAGTCACTGCTTTTTTACTCCCAAATTAGTACAGAACTAAATTCCAGCAGAGTAAGTATTGTAAACTAATAAAAAACTAGATTAGAGCAGAGCATTAGTTACATGAGATTAAGTAAACTAAGGAGAATAATTTTCTGTGCTAATACAGTGTTTTAAACTTTTTCTCTTAAGCTGACTTGCAACAGTTTAGTAAATGACAATATCTTTATAATCAGAATTGAAAAATTTATCTTTCCCTACCTGATCCCTCCAGAATTTAAAAATGAGGGTGATTTTAGAGAAAAGCATTGTTTCGATAATGCAGCCTTATCTATACTAAATCCTAATACTAGTCATTGGGACATAGCTTAGATCCAGAATTCTTGTTTCCCCAAAATATTTGTCTGTGATTCTCCAGATATTTCAGTTTTCTCCCATCATTTCAATTAAAGTTTTACTGTTTCTAGTCCTCATATTCAGCCATGCATTCTTTTCTTTTAAATATAATTTATTTTATTATCATTAATTTACAATTACATGTGCAATATTACGATTATTAAACTACCCCTTCATCAGGTCCCCCCCACCAACCCCATTACAGTCACTGTCCATCAGCGTAGTGAGATGCTATAGAATCACTACTTGTCTTCTCTGAGTTGTACTGCCCTCCCCGTGCCCCCCCAACATTACATCTGCTAATCGTAATGCCCCTTTTTCAATCTTATCCCTCCCTTCCCGCCCATTTTCCCCAGTCCCTTTCCCTTTGGTAACTATTAGTCCGTTCTTGGGTTCTGTGAGTCTGCTTCAGCCATGCATTCTTAATATCGTCAATTTGCTCCAAAATAGGAAATCCAACTCCAGATGTAGCTACTTAACCTAATAACACAATTTGTTCTATCTTGCCTAGAAGCCATAAAACTGCAAATAGTAATAGAAATGGAACCCAAGATGGAAGGGCAAATCTTCTGAGGCCCTTCCAAACGACCAGTGATGGTGACCTAACTGTACCCTTTACTGTATCCCCTTTCACCATGAAGAAGCTAGAGTGGTCATTGCCCCCTTTCTGTAGAAGCAGATACGGTCTCTATCTGTAGAGGGGCAAATGAGACAGGGACCATGGGTGTAGTCAGAGTAGGGTGAGGGCCTCCAGAAAAAGCAAGGCAGGCTATTTACAGTCAGAGCAATGTAACTACATGTAAGGAAACCCAATACCAAAACTTTTGTGTTAAACATTAAGCTCTAGAGTCATTCTTCAGTGAGATAAGTTGATACTACCCAGATAATGGGAAATAGCCCATGTTATTATTATGCTAATCCTTTGTAATCATGTGTAAGATCCACTTTAAGAGGTGCTCCCTTGTCCTCTCCTGGCATGATCCAGGAGCTCTGTCCTCTCACCGTATCTCTAAATGAAAACCTCTCCCTGGCTCTCCTACCTTGGGTATTTGCTAAGTTCATTCTTTGACTCTACAAACAAGAACCCTGGCATCACCAGGCAATTTATACTGCTTAGTATTTTTCACCTACCAAGGTACAGGGAAAGTGACAGGCATGTGCTGAGCATGTTCCCTTGGAACTGCCTTTACTACATGTAAACTTAGTCTGAACCTGCCCGCAGTCATCTGTAACCATAGGCCCTGCAGGATATCTAAACCCAAAATATACTCAAGGATGGGAGAAATGAGCACAGTATACTCCTTTGGGCATAAATGCACTGTTCCCAATGGGATTTGGGCTTTCTTCATTCTAATTGCCTTAACCCCATAGCCATCTATCACATCAGGGTTCCCAGGAAAACGCTCAGGGTTGCCATACATCAGAGAACATTCAGCTCCTGTGTCCACCAGTGCCAGGACATGTTGTATAATCACAGGGACTAGTCAATTGTTAATTCCACATGTGGTTTGTAGGCAGTTTTCTATCTCATGGAGGGCTAATTCCACAACTTCTGGTGCCTTCACCTTTCCCCTATTCTGGGAAAGGCCACACCTCTCTAGGAGGTGCTTTGCCTTAGACCAATTCCCCACTAGGGGCTCTCCAATTGAAAGGCCACAGATAGGGGGCTCCTGGGTGAAGCTGTACCTTTCACCACTGCAGCCACTGGGGTCTCCCCAACATCCACAGTGGGATGTCGCCCCACAATCTCTAGGGGAAGCCCACGCAAGGGTTGCACCCATGAAGACAGATTTCAGGTGCAGATGTCCTGCTAATTACCACTAGATATAATTCCTGGGGTAAAATATTTTCCCTGTCCTGGGCAAAATAAATTTGAACTGAAATAAAATGGAGAAATAAAGTGTGAGAAAGCCATTTATTTCTTACAAGTAGTCGTCCTCTTCTGCTTGACCATATATCTAATAGTCCAGCTGCAAAAAGGGACCCCACCAAACCTCTCTAGTGAAGATATGCCCTCATCCCCCTTTGTAATTACCTACTGATATGGAGATGGACTACTACTCTGCACCCCTTAGAAACACCTATTGATATGGAGATGAACTAACTCAGGGTTAGAGATTCTGGAGATACTGCAATTTAATCACACCACTCTGACTTTCAAAGTGTATAGGAAAAGTAATCTTTTTTAAGCATGAAGAACAGGAAAGGTCAGGGACCAAATTTCTTACAAACTTATTATAAGAAAAAAGCAAATAAGGAGCAAATTGATGTTCTTGCAGACAATGAAAACAAGCAAGGAATAGATAAAAACTGAAACCTAATTTTCTAAGAGAAATAAAAAATTTAAGAAAATAATAGAAGCCATTATATAGATATATACATTTATTTTATGGCTTCTATGATATATAGATACAGATATACTTTTCTTATGAATTCTGTGTGTATATATTACATATAAAATAATGTGGAAATGTATTATATTTTTTATGTATTTATAAATATGTGATTTACATACACGATATTGTTACTGACTGAACTGCTTTTTCCCAGGATTGTGTCTTAGAGGTGAATGAAGAATGAAGCCAGCAGATAAAGAATATGGAGCAACCATCAAAGCTCTTTTAATGAGTGAAAAGAGAAAGCGAGAAATCCTGCTTGGCAGGAGGGGCTCTGAGAGATGAGGACATCAGGGCTGTCCTGTCTGAATTTTATATTGCCTCCAGAGAGGAGAAAATCCCAGCACCCACAGACCAGATATAAAACTGAATTAATGACATCACAACTCACTCCTGATTGGCTGAAAATACAGTACTTCATTTGAATAGAGCAGGTGAGGTCTATGTAACTTTGAATGTCTGAGCATCATTTGCATAAGGTACAACAAATCAGAGAAATTAAGGTCTATCTAAATGGCTGAGTTGGATAGGGGCTTTTTACAAGGGTCTTGAACTTTATCTGCCTACATCCTACCACCACCTGCTTCAATATTATTGGATAGTATACATAATCATATCACACATTTGGAGAATAGAAAGTACAGAATGAAAGCAATAAAACGGAAAAATACTTAAAATTATAATAAAAACATATTGAAATAAAAGAGTTGAATATATTTTTCAAAACAGAATACAAATGCCTGGAGACATTAACATTTGCTGGCTATCATCAGTGCAGAAATGAGTAATAGTACTAGACTTAAAAGAGAAAAGACCAAACCAAAAGGTCAAGTCATTTCTAAGGGAAAAGCAATTGGATTAGCATTAGTCTTTTTTATGCCAGTATACAATTTTATGGCAAGTATCTTAAGGAAAGAAAATGTAAGTCAAAGATTTTATATTTAGCCAAACAGACCTTCAAATATAAAGGTCACAGACTAAAACTTATGGAAACACAAGAACTCAAGAATTTACTCCCTTGAACATTTTCTAAGATATCTACTAGAAAATATTTATGCTATGATATGATATGATATGAAATGATGTTATGATTTTAACAATCTAGATGTAAGACAACCTGAAAATTATATGGGGCAATAGAGATAGCATAAGAAAGTACCATAAGCCATTGATTACCTTTTAAGTGTTAGCTGGGAGTAAATGGATATTACTTTAAATTGGAAATTGGATGCTGGGGAAGGAGAGGTAAAAGACATTTCTAGAAAATTTTAATACTTCTTAATATAGAGAAAGTACAGAAAATAGTAGCCTCACCCCTGAAAAAAAATGATGGAACTAAAGGTATCTTAAAAAGTTATTGGTATAAATGAAACTACTAGATTAAAAAAAACACACCTAAATACAAAAATATAACAAAATACCAAGGTAAAGCACAAATAAAATACACTAGAGAATTAGAGAATTTTCATCATAAAATATGACACAAATGAGGGAAAAACATGATAATATCATAAACATGAAAACTGGCTAAATTCATCAATTGAAAGTAAACAATTTGCAGATTGGGTAAAAGGAAAAATATGACACTGTGCTGTCTTTAAGACATGCATCTAAATTAAAGAAATTCACAAAGGTTAAAAATTAAAGAATGGACAAAAGCATTCATGGTAATTCAAATGTAAAATAATAAAATTCCCAATCTTAACATCAAAAAGTTAGAATTTAGACAAAGAATAATGAAATTGGAAATAAGGACATTTTTATAAGGTAAAAATATGTAATATGTAATTCACACAAAATAAGTAATTGCTCTTTGTACTTGTGTGTCCGATGACTCAGGAATAATTTTCTAAGCCAAAAGTATTGTAAATGCAAGGAAAAATGCGCAAAGTCACAGTGACAGGAGAGTTTAACTTTCTTCTCTCAATTCAAAATCTATTAAGTGAAAAAGAAATATATTAGGAAGTATTAGAAGATCTAAACAACTTAATTGATGAGAAACATTTTAATATAAATGCTTAAAATCCTGAAACTCAGTGATATAGAATGTAGTTACCTTTAACTTTACATGAAATAATCCTCAAAATTAATCATAACTTAAACTTGAAAGAAAAGCACAATATATACCCAAGAAAGCATAGAAAGCAAGCAAGCAGCCTTCTCTAACTACATTGTAATAACACCAGAAATTACTGACAAAGTTATTTTTAAAATTCTCTCACGATTAAATCACATATGCATATAAACACTATTAGACATCTCTTGGGACTAAAGGAATATCTAAAATAAAATTTAGAATTTCTTAGAAATAATACAAAAGATTACAAAAAGTAATGAAAACTTTATGTATCAAAATCTGTGGATGCAGACAAAGTAGTTATCAAAAGAAAGTTTATGCAGACATCCGGAAAGATGGCGGCCTGAGCAGGGCAGCAGAAATCTCCTCCAAAAAACATATAGACTTATGAAAGTACAACAAATACAACTATTCCTAAAAGAGATAGCAGAAGATAAGGACAACACACAGGCTGCAGCTACACCTGAGAGGACTTGGCACCTTGCGAAGTGGGTAGGATACAGAGCCGTGACCCAGCAGGACCTAAGCATTCAACCACCCCAGCTCACCAGCGGGAAGAGAGGATTCAGAGCCAGGAGGGAGTGGAAGCACAGTCCCACCAAATAACCTGCCCTGGTGATCTGTGCTGGGAGCACTGACACACATCGTGCAGTGTATCGGAGATTGGAGATACAGAGGTGCAGGATCCAGGACAGAAGGTCCCCTCAGCCGGCACCCAGGACAAAACAAAAGCACGTGCTTTTTTACGGGTATTAAAGAGAAAGGGGCCTAACGGGGGAGTAGGATCATCCCAGGGCACTCAGCCCAGCAGGCTGGGAGTCCTGGGTAATTTCGGACACCTTGGCTGACTCTGGGAAAAGCAGCTGCACTGAGACTTTCCACAGAGATCAGCAACCTCCCATTAGTTCCCTACCTGGCCAGAGCCACAAAGGGACCAGCAGAGAGGCCAAGGATGGGGAATACTGGAGCAGCAGTGCCAGCTACAGCATCCTCACAGAATCTTCTCCCAGCAGGCATTTTTTTTCTTTTTCTTTTTAAGTCTTAAAGAGCCCAGCTGACATATGTGGCGCCTATCAGCGACCACTTCTATCGCTATGAAAAGACAGAGGAATATGGTACAAACAAAGCCTAGACAGACAACCCCAGATAGGGAGCCTGAAGGGATGGACATGCACAATCTTCCTGAAAAATAATTCAGAATAAAAGTCATAATCATACTGATGGATATACAGAGAAATATGGAAGAGATAAGGGAGGAAGTGAGGGAAGTGAGGAAAGACAATGCAGAAATGAGACAAGTGACCGACGGGCTTAGCAGCAGACAGGACGAGATGCAAGAGACTGTTAATGGAATAGAAATCAGAGAACAGGAATACAGAGAAGCTGAGGTACAGAGAGATAAAAGGATCTCTAAGATGAAAGAATATTAAGAGAACTGTGTGACCAATCGAAATGGAACAATATTCACATTATAGGAGTACCAGAGGAAGACGAGAGAGAAAAGGGATAGAAAGTGTTTTGGAAGAAATAATTGCTGAAAACATCCCCAACTGGGGAAGGAAATAGTCTCTCAGACCATGGAAGCCCACAGATCTCCCAACACAATGGACCCAAAAGAAGACAAAAGGAAGACACATAATAATTAAAATGGAAAAGATCAAAAATAAGGACAGAGTATTAAAGGCAGCGAGAGAGAGAAAAGAGATGACCTAAGAAGGAAAACCCATCAGATTATCATAAGACTTCTCAACAGAAACCTTACGGAGAGGAAGAGAATAGCATGACATATATAACGTAATGAAACAGAAGGGCCTTGAACTAAGAGTATTGGTATCCAGCACGATCATCATTTAAATTTGAGGGAGGGATTAAACAATTCCCAGAGAAGAGAAAGCTGTGGGAATTTGCTTCCCAAAAACCACCTCTACAGTATATCTTAAAGGGACTGCTCTAGATGGAAGCACTCCTAAGCATAAAAAGAGGTCACCAGAGAAAAGAAAATCATAGCAAAGAAAGAAGACCATCCAAATACTAACTAAAGGCAAAGAGTAAAACACCAAGCATATAAAGAATGGAGGAGGAAGAATAGGAAGGGAAAGATATAAAGAAATATCAGATGGTGTTTACAATAACTTAACAAGAAAGTTAAGTAAGACTGTTAGAGAGTAAAGAAGCTTGAACCTTTGGGAATCATGAATCTAAAGCCAGCAATGGCAATAAGTACATATCAATTGATAATCACCCTAAATGTAAATGGACTGAATGCACCAATCAAAAGACACAGAGTAACAGAATGGATAAAAAAACAAGACCCATCTATATGCTGCTTACAGGAGGCTCACCTCAAACCCAAATACACACACAGACTAAAGGTGAAGGGATGGAAAAAGATATTTCATGCAAACAACAAGGAGAAAAAAGCAGGTGTTGCAGTACTTGTATCAGACAAAATAGACTTTGAAAAGAAGAAAATAGCAAGAGATAAAGAAGGACATTACATAATGATAAAGGGGTCAATCCAAAAAGAGGATATAACCATTATAAAAATACATACACCCAACACAGGAGTGCCGGCATATGTGAAACAAATATTCACAGAATTAAAGGAAGAAATAGAAAACAATGCATTCATTTTAATAGACTTCAACACACCACCCACTAAAAAGGACAGATCAACCAGACAGAAAATAAGTAAAGACACAGAGACACTGAACAACACACTAGAACAGATGGAATTAACAGACATCTGCAGAACTCTACACCCAAAAGCAACAGGATACACATTCTTCTCAAGTGCACATGGAACATTTTACAGAATAGACCACATATTAGGCCACAAAAAGAAACTCAGAAAATTCAAAAATATTGAAATTCTCTCAACCATCTTCTAAGATCACAAAGGTATACAACAAGAAATAAATTCTACAAAGAAAACAAAAAGGTTCACAAATACATGGAGACTTAACAACAATCTCCTGAATAATCAGTGGGTCAATCACCAAATTAAAACAGAGATCAAAGACTATATGGAATTTAATGACAATAACAACACAAAGCCACAACATCTGTGGGAAGCAGCAAAGGTAGTTCTAAGAGGAAGGTATATTGCAATCCAGGCCTATTTAAAGGAGGAAGAACGATCCCAAATGAATAGCCTAAAGACACAATTAGTGAAATTGGAAATATAAGAACAAATGAGGCCTAAAGTCACTGGAAGGAGGGACATATTAAAGATCAGAGAAGAAATAAATAAAATGGAGAAGAATAAAACAATAGAAAAAAATCAATGAAACCAAGAGTTGATTATTTGCAAAAATAAACAAAATAGATAAACCCCTAGCCAGACTTATTAAGAGAAAAGGAGAATCTACTCACATAAACAGAATCGGAAATGAGAAAGGAAAAATCATGACGGACCCCACAGAAATACAAAGAATTACAAGAGAATACTGGGAGAATCTATATGCTCACAAGCTCGAAAATCTAGAAGAAACGGACAACTTCTTAGAAAAATACAACCTTACAAGACTGACCAAGCAAGAAACAGAAAAACTAAACAGACCAATCACCAGCAATGAAATTGAATGGGTAATCAAAAAACTACCCAAGAACAAAATCCCCAGGTGAGATGGATTCACGTCTGAATTCTATCAGACATATAGAGAAGAAATAACACCCATTCTCCTTAACGTTTTCCAAAAAATAGAAGAGGAGGGTATACTTCCAAACTCATTCTATAAAACCAGCATCACTCTAATACCAAAACCTGTCAAAGTCCTCACCAAAAAAGAAAATTACAGACCAATATCCCTGATGAATGTAGATACAAAAATACTCATCAAAATATAAGGAAACAGAATTCAGAAATACATCAAGAGGATCATACACCATGATCCAGTGGGATTCATCTCAGGGACCCAATGATGGTACAACATTCGAAAATCTATCAACATCATCCACTATATCAACAAAAAGAAGAACAAAAACCACATGATCATCTCCATAGATGCTGAAAAAGCATTTGACAAAATTCAACATGCATTCATGGTAAAAACTCTCAACAAAATGGCTCTAGAGGGCAAGTACCTCAACATAAAAGCCATATAAGACAAAAGCACAGTCAACATCATACTTAACAGCAAGAAGCTGAAAGCTTTTCATCTAAGATTGGGAACAAGACAGGGATGCATACTCTCCCCACTGTTATTCAACATAATACTGGAGGTCCTAGCCACAGCAATCACACAAAACAAAGAAATACAAGGCATCAAGATTGGTAAAGAAGAAGTCAAATTGTCACTATTTGCAGATCACATGATAATGTACATAAAAAACCCTAAAGACTCCACTCCAAAACTACTAGAACTAATATCTGAATTCAGCAATGTTAGAGGATACAAAATCAATACACAGAAATCTGTTGCTTTCCTATGCACTAATGATGAGCTAACAGAAAGAGAAATGAGGAAAACAATTCCATTCACAATCGCATCAAAAAGAAAATACCTAGGAATAAATCTAAGGAAGGAAGTGAAAGACCTATACCCTGAAATCTGCAAGACACTCCCAAGAGAAATTAAAGAGGCCACTAACAAATGGAAATTCATCCCATGCTCTTGGCTAGGGAGAATAAATATTGTCAAAATGGCTATACTACCTAATACAATTAACAGATTCAATGCAATCCTTATCAGAATACCAACAGCTTTATTCAATGAACTGGAACTAATAATTCTAAAATTCATATGGAACCACAAAAGTCCCCTAATAGCCGAAGCAATCCTGAGGAGGAATAAAAAAGGGGGAACTATGCTCCTTGACTTCAATCTCTACTACAAAACCACAGTAATCAAGGCAATTTGGTATTGGCACAAAAACAGACCCACAGACGAGTGGAAAAGAATAGAAAATTCAAACATTAACCCAAACATATACAGTTAATATATGATAAGGGAGCCTTGGATATACAATGGGGAGATGAAACCCTCTTCAGCAGCTGGTGTTGGAAAAACTGGACAGCTACATGTAAGAGAATGAATCTGGACTACTACATATCGTCTTACACAAAGTAAACTCAACATGGATCAAAGACCTAAGTGTTATTCATGAAACCATAAATCTCTTAGAAAAAAACATAGGCAAAAATCTCCTGGACATAAACATGAGCCCCTTCTTCATGAAGATATCTAGCTGGGAAAGGGAAACAAAAGCAAAAATGAACAAGTGGGACTATATCAAGCTGAAAAGCTTCTGTACAGCAAAGGTCACCATCAGTAGAACAAAATGTCTTCCTACAGTATGGGAGAATATATTCATAAATGACATATCCGATAAGTGGTTGACATCCAAAATATATAAAGAACTCATGCACCTCAACAAACAAAAAGCAAATAATCCAATTAAGAAATGTAAAGAAGGCATAAATAGACACTTCTCCAAAGAAGAAATTCAGATGGCCAACAGGCATGTGCAAAGATGCTCCACATCACTAATCATCAGAGCAATGCAAATTAAAACCACAATGAGATATCACCTCACACCAGTGAGGATGGCCAACATCCAAAACACAAACAACAACAAATGTTTGCGAGGACTTGGAGAAAAGGGAACCCTCCTACACTGCCAGTGGGAATGCAAATTAGTTCAATCATTGTGGAAAGCAGTATGGAGGTTCCTCAAAAAACTCAAAATAGGAATACCATTTGACCTGGGATTCCCACTCCTTGGAATTTACCCTAAGAATGCAGCAACCCAGTTTGAAAAAGACAGAGGCACCCCTATGTTTATTGCAGCACTATTTACAATAGCCAAGAAATGGAAGCAACCTAAGTGTCCATCAGTAGACGAATGGATAAGGAAGACGTGGTACATATACACAATGGAATATTATTCAGCCTTACGAAAAAACAAATCCTACCGTTTGCAACAACATGTATGGAACTAGAGGGTATTGTGCTCAGTGAAATAAGCCACGCAGAAAAAGACAAGTATCAAATGATTTCACTCATATGTGGAGTATAAGAACAAGGAAAAAAACTTAAGGAACAAAATAGCAGACTCACAGAACCCAAGAACGGACTAATAGTTACCAAAGGGAAAGGAACTGAAGAGGATGGGTGGGAAGGGAGGGACAAGGGGGTAAAAGGGGCATTACGATTAGCAGACATAATGTTGGGGGGGTGCAGGGAGGGCTGTACAACTCAGAGAAGACAAGTAGTGATTCTATAGCATCTCACTACGCTGATGGACAGTGACTGTAATGGGGTTGGTGGGGGGGACCTGCTGAAGGGGGTAGTTTAATAACCATAATATTGCACATGTAATTGTAGATTAATGATACCAAAATAAATTTAAAAAAAAAGAAAAGTGAAACAAACATAAAGAAAGAAATTTTATGACTTTAAAGAGCTGTATTAGTAAACATTGAAACAAATGAGAATAAATGGATTCAACATCTAATTTTAAAAGATGGTAAAATAACATGCAAGGAAGGAATTCATAAAAAATCAGAAATAAATTAATTCAAAGAAAACCAGAATCGATAAATAACTTATGTTTGAAAAATTAAAATTAAAATCCATTAGCTAAACAAACCTGGAAAGCATGGGAGAAAGCACCAGTGTACACAATAAGATATTTATCCTTAGAAGAGATGATTAGTTATAAAAAATAAGTAAATAAATATGAGATTGCCTCTCTCAGCTTAAAATATTTAAGAGCTGTATTAGTTTGCTAGGGCTACCATAGCCAAATACCACAGACTGGATAGCTTTAACAACAGAAATCTAGTTTGTCACATTTCTGGAGGCCTGAAGTCCAAGATCAAGGTGTCAACATATTTTGTTTCTTTTGAGGCTTCTCTCCTTGTCTTGAAGATGACCACCTTCTTGTGTCTTCACATGATTTCTTCTCTGTGTATGCGTTTGCATCTCTCTGTTATCTCTGTGCCCAAATTATCCTTTTCTCATAATGACACCAGCCAGTAAGATTGGATTTGAGTTCAGCCCAACAACCTCATTTTAATTTAAGCACCTCTTAAAGGCTCTATCTCCAAATACAGTCCCATTTTAAGATACTGGTCAGTGGGTTGTTAGGGCTGCAATACATGAATTTGGAGAGAAGACAAATCAAATCATTATAAAAGCCTACATGAAATGTACTTTTCTGTTTTTTAACTGAGGTTTGGTTGATATACAGTCTTATATTAGTTTCAAGTGTACAACGCATTAGTTCGACAGTTACTCATATTATTAAATCCTCAGCCCCACTAGTATAGCTACTGTCAACATAGGAAGATGTTACAGAATCATTGACTGTATTTTCCCTGCTTTACTACTATCCTGTGACCAACCTACTTTATGATTGAGAAATTTTGTGCCCTTTAACACAATCTTTATCCCCTTCAACATCCCCATCCACCACCCAAATCCCTCCCCCATGGTAACCACCGCTTCTCAATGTCTATGAGTCTACTGCTATTTTGTTCATTCTGTTTTGCTTTGTATTTATATTCCACAAATAACTGAAATCATAATGGTATTTGTCTCTCTCCCTGGCTTATTTCGCTGAGCATAATATCCTATAGCTCCATATATGTTGTTGCAAATGGCAGGATTTCTTTTTTATGGCTGAAGAATATTCCATTATGTCTAGGTACCCATTTCTTTATCCATTCATCTATTGATGGACACTGTTTGCTTCTATATCTTGGCTATTGTAAATTATGCAGCAATAAATGTAGAGGTGCATGTATCTTTTCAAAACAGGGATTTTGTTTTCTTTGGGTAAATTCCTAGAAGTGGAATTACATGGTTAAATATTTCTATTTTTAGTTTTTTGAGGAAATTCCATACCACTTTCCATAGTGGGTACACCAACTGACATTCCCATCAACAGTGTAGGAGGGTTCTCTTTTCTCCACATCCTCAACTTATGTGAGGTAATATCTCACTGTGGGTTTGATTTGCATTTCCCTGATGATTAGTGATGTGGAGCATCTTTTCATATAACTGTTTGCCATCTTTATTTCTTCTTTGGAGAAATGTATGTTTAGTGCCTCGACCCATTTTTTAAAATCAGGTTATTTGTTTTTTGAGTGTTGAGGCATATGGGCTGTTTATATATTTTGTATGTTAGCCCTTTATCAGATAAACCATTTACAAATGTATTCTCCCATAATGTACATTGCGTTTTTGTTCTGCTGATGGTATTCTTTGCTGTACAGAAGATTTTTAGTTTGATGTAGTTCCATTTGTTCAATTTAAATATTTTTCCCTTGCCTAAGAAGGTCAGTCCAGGAAAATTTGCTCATGCTTATATTCAAGACATTTTGCCTATGTTTTCTTCTAAGAGTTTTATGGTTTCATGACATATTTAGAGCTTTGATCCATTTCAAATTTACTTTTTTATGGAGTTAGGCAATAATCTGGTTTCATTGTCTTGCATCTAGCTTTCCAGTTTTACCAACATCAATTGTTGAAGAGGCTGTCTTTTCCCCATTGTATGTTTTTTAACATATATTATCACATATTGATTGACCATATATGCATGGGTTTATGTATGGGCTATCTATTCTGTTCCTTTGATCTATGGGTCTGTTCTTCTGCCATTACTATATTGTGTTGAGTACTTTTGCGTTGTAATATAGCTTGAAGTCAGTGAGTATAATACACTCAGCCTTATCCTTCTTTCTTCAGATTGCTTTGGATATTTGGGGTGTTTTGTGGTTCCCTATGAATTTTAGAACTATTTGTTACTGTTCATTGAAAACTGCTGTTGGAATTTTGATAAGGATTGCATTGAACCTATAAATTGCTTTGGGTCGGATGATTATTTTAACAATTTAATTATTTCTATCCATGAGCAAAGGGTAGATTTCTATTTATTTGTGTCTTCTTTAATTTCTCTCATGAGTGTCTTATAGTTTTCGGAGTATAGGTCTTTCACCTCCTTGGTTTGGTTTATTACTAAGTATTTTATTCTTTTTGATGCAATTGTAAATGAAATTGTTTTCCTTATTTCTTTTTCTGTTAGTTCATTTTTAGTATATAGGAATGCAACACATTTTTGTGCATTATTTTTTTTCATACAACTTTGCTGAATACAGTTATTAGTTCAAATAATTTTTTGGTGGAATCTTAAGGGTTTTCTATGTATATCATGTCATATGTAAATAGAGTTTAAGTTCTTCCTTACCGATTTGGATGAGTTTTATCTCTTTGTGATGTCAGATTGCCAAGGCTAACACCTTCAGTAGTATGTTGAATAAAAGTGGTGACAGTGGACATGCTTGTCTTATACCTGATCTTAAAGGAAAAGTTTCCATCTTTTCTTGATTATGATGTTAGCTGTGGGTTTGTCATATATGGACTTTATTATGTTCATGAATGCACCCTTTATGCCCATTTTGTTGAGAGTTCTTATCATGAATGGATGTTGAATTTTGTCAAATGCTTTCTCAGCATCTACTGAGATGGTGATTTTTAACATTTTTTTGGTTAATGTGATATATAATATTCACTGAATTATTAATATTATACCATCCTTACATCTCTGGAATAAATCCTACTTTGCTGTGATATGTGATCATTTTGATGTATTTTTTAATATGGTTTGCTAATATTTTGTTGAGAACTTTTGCATCTGTGTTCATCAGGGATGTTGGTCTATAATTTTCTTTTCTTGTAGTGTCTTTGGTTTTCTATTAGAGTGCTGGTGGACTCATAGCATGAGTTTTGAAGTATTGTTTTCTCTTGTTCTTTTTGGAATACTTTAAGAAGGATGGATATTAGCTCTTATTTAAATGTTTGGTAGAATTCAGCTGTGAATCCATCTGGTTATGCACTTTTGTTTTTTGGGAGTTTTTTGATTACCAATTAAATTTCATTCCTGGTAATTGTTCTGTTCAGATTTTCTGTTTCTTCCTGGGTCAGCCTTTGAGAATGTATCTTTCTAGGAATTTGTCAATTTCTTATAGGTTGTCCAATTTATTGGCATATAATTTTTCATAGAATCTTCTAATAATTTTTTGTATTTCTGTGTTCATTGTGACTATTCCTTTTTCATTTCTGATTTTGTTTATTTGTGTCGTCTCTCTTTTTTTCTCAATAAGTCTGGTTGGTGGGTTGTCTATTTTCTCAAAGAACCATTTCTTGGTTTCATTAATTTTTTCTACTGTTTTATTCTTTTCTATTTTATTTATTTCTGCTCTGACCTTTATTATATTCCCTTCTTCTACGATCTTTGTGTTTCATTTGTTCTTTTACTTGTTTCTTTAATTGTGAGTTTAGACTGCTATTTCAGATAGTTCTTGTTTCTTCAAGTAGGCCTGTATTGCAGGCACTTCCCTCCACAAACTGCTTTAGTGGCATCCCATGAATTTTGTACTGTTGTATTTTTTATTTGTCTCCATGTATTCTTGATTTATGTTTACATTTGTTCATTGATCCATTGATTATTTAGGAGCATGTTGTTTAGCTTCCACATGTTTGTGGGCTTTTTTGCTTCCTTTGTGTAATTTATTTCTAGTTTCATATCATTGTGGTCTGAGAAGTTGCTTGATACAATTTAAATTCTTTTGAATGTATTGAGGCTGTTTTTGTGGCCTACTAAATGTTATATTCTGGAGAATGTTCCATGTACACTTCACAAAAATGTGTATCTTGCTGTTTTTGGGTGGTGTGGCCTTTAGATGTATGTTAAGTCCATCTGATATAATGTATTACTCAGTGCCTCTGTTTATTTATTTTCTGTCTGGTTGATCTGTCTATTGACATGAAAGGTGTGTTAAAGTCTCCTAAAATGAATGCATTGTAATCTATTTCCACCTTTAATTCTCTTAGCATTTTTTTTACATATTTACGTACTTATATGTTACTTGCATAGATATTTTTATTGGTTATATCCTCCTGTTGGACTGATACTTTTATCATTATGTAATGTCCTTTTTTTGTCTCTTGTTACTTTCTTTGTTTTGAAATTAATTTTGTCTGATATAAGTACTTCTACTCCTGCTTTTTATCTCTATTGTTTTCATAATCTCTCTTCTATTCTTTCACTTTTAGTCTGTGTATGTCTTTGGGTCTAAACTGAGTCCACTTTATTCAGCATATAGATGAATCTTGTTCCTCTATCCATTCTGACACTCTATGTCTTTTGATTGGTGCATTCAATCTATTTACATTTAAGGTGATTGTCAATAGGTATGTACTTATTGCCATTTTATTATTTGTTTTCTGTTTGATTTTATAGGTCCTGTGTTCCTTTCTTCCTCTATTATAGTCTTCTCTTGCTATTTGATAGTTTTCTTTAGTTTTGTGATTGGATTTCTCTCTTTTTATTTTTTTGTGAAACTATTATAGGATTTAGGTTTCTGTTTACCAAAGGTTCAAGGATAGCTTCCTGACTATATAACTCTATATTAAGTTGCTGATTGTTCTATTTCAAACACAATTAAGAGTACTTTCTTCTTCTTCCTTCTCCACACTTTATGTATTAGATATCATAGTCTCCTTTTGTGTAACCTTTGATTGATTTTGTCTATAGACGACTTTGCTATTTTTGTTTTCTTTTAATTTCATAGTTGCTTGGTAATCAGTTGGTGTACTACCTTTACTGTGGGTTTATTTTCATTGGTGAAAACTATTTTGCCTTAAGAACATTTCCATCTATAGCAGCCCCTTTAAAAGATACTTTAATTCTGGTTTGGCTGTCTTCTGGCAGTGGTTTATCTCAATCTGCTGAGGCTCAGTTTGACTCAGTCAGCCTTTTGTGATCAGAGAAGAGCTTCTGCTGTAATTGTGGGCAGGTCCACCCTCTGCCTGCTCTACTAGAATGGGGGGGCTTTAGGGTTAATGTGGTGGGTGGAACGATTTTAAGGCTCTGGAACAGGGTGGGACACACAGTACTGGACTTGGACATCTGCAGGAAGCAAGGAGCTCTAAGAGCTGGCACTGGTACCCCACCAGTTGGGCTGAAACAAGGCCAAGATATTTGGGACAGCTTACCTCTGCCTTCCAGGCAGCTAAGTCTGACACTGCTGCTGGGACAAGTAGGTTGACTCACAGGCAGTGTGCTGAGAAGTGCCTCAGGACTGAGTTGCCAAAGAGGAGGATGGAGCATCTGGGACTCCTGAGAACTCCTGACCTTTTGAGTTGAGGGAGGACTGTGGAGGTATTGCTCACCTACCCTGACTCCTGAGGAGAGAGCTCCATCCAACTCTAAACTTTCTGGCTTTCCTTCCACTGCTGGCAAGTCTTTAAAACTGCTGCCTCTGCTTTGAGTCTTAGTTTGACCATCAGAGAGTGCCTGTCCTCCACAAGCAGGAGTCTCAGCTTTCCAACATGTTCCAACAGTCCCTGTGTCCAGTCTTGATAATCACCAGAACCCAGTAATGTGGACATGTGTTCCCAGAGCACATCTCCTGGACCAGGTATGCAGAGTTTCTGGGTGCCCATCTCCACCCTCCCTGCTCTGTTCCTCTTCCTGCTGCCTGTGGGCTGTGATCAGGGAAGAGCTTGGATCACACTCAGTCATGTTTCTGCAACTTTACCCTTTTTTGTATGATTTTCTTTTCTTACCCAGATGAATTCAGTCATTTTGAAGTCTTCAGGTCATTTTCAGATTTAGTTGTATTTTCTATAGTTACTTCCTTGGTGTGTTTGTAGGAGGAGGTTTCCACCTTGCTTTCCTACTCCACTACCTTTTTTCCCACTTCATAATGTACAGTTCTGTAAGGGAGATTATAAGTGACCAAAATTAATTCTAGTTCAGACAGTAAGTTAAAATAAATCAGTGTTTATAGTGACATTGTTCATGAGGTGGAAGTGAACCTGAGAGAGAAACAACCTAAATGTCTCAACAGATTAATGGGTAAGCAAAATGTGATATATACATACCATGAAATATAATTCAACCATGCAAAGAAATGTCATACTTCTATATGCTGCAACATAGATGAACATTAATAATATTCTGCTAAGTAAAAAATGCCAGATACAAACAGGGACATTTTGTATGATTCTCAGTTATATGAAATATCAAGACTAAGAAAAAAATCATGTAATAGAAAGCATATTAAGGCTTCTGAGCTGTACACCTATAAATGGTTAAAGTAAATAAATTTTCTTATGTATTTACTACAATTCAAAAAATGAGAATTGGTTTGAAGAGACATCTCTCCAAAAAATAGCCAATAAACAAATGAAAACATGAACAATATCATTGACATCAGGGAAATGCAAGTCAAAACCACAATGGAATGCCACTGTACATTCAATAGAGATAGTAATAATAAAACAACAAGTTCGTGGAGCAATTGGAATTCTCATTAACTTCTGGTGGGAATATAAAATGATGCATACTCTTTTAAAAACAGTTTGTTGGTTTTTCAAAAAATTAAATGAAAATAAACATATCAACTATAACATAAGGCAAAATGATTGCCCCCCCAAATATCTATTTGTACCATAAATCACAGAACTTGTGAGCATGTTATTTTATATGGCAGTGTGGGATTAAGATTTCAGAGAGAATTAAATTTTCTAACCAGCTGATTGTGAGATGAGATTACGTGGGTGGGCCCAGTATATCCACAAGATTCCTTGTATCTGTAAGAAGATGACAGGAGACTGAGATAGTGAGAGAGATTTGAAGATGCTATATTGCTGTCTTTGAAGATGGAGAAATATGTCATGAACTAATAAGAAGGAGAAGACATGAAAATGGATTCTTCCCTTGAGCCTCCAGAAGGAACTTAGCTTTGTTGAGGACTTATTTTAGCTCAGTGAAACTCATTTTTGATATTCCAAAACTGTAAGATAATAAAGTCTTGTTGCTTTAAGCCAGTAAATTGTGATAATTTTTATATAATCAATAGAAAATGAATACACTCAACATTTTCACTCCTAGTATATACCCGAAAGGAATAAAAAATATGTATCCACACAAAAGCTTGTGCATGAGTGTTCACAGTAGCATTATATATAATATCCAAAAAGTGAAAATAGCCCAAATGTTCAACTGATGAATGATAAACAAAATATGATATGACCATGTAATAAAAGGAAATGTGGTACTGAAACATTTATAACATGGATGAATCTTAGAAATATCATGCTAGTGAAAGAAGCCAGTCACAAGAAAAAAACATATACTTCATGATTCTATTTATACGAAAATTCCAGAATATGCAAATCTATAGAGACATAAAATAGTTTAGAGGTTTCCAAGGGCTGGAAGTGTGGGTTGGTTGGGGAAAAACAAGGAGTGGCAAGTAATGGGTACAATTTCCTGTTGGGATGTGGAAAATGTTCCCAAACTGACTATGGCGACAGTTGGACAATTTCATCCATATAGTAAAGTACTTTAATTATATACTTTATATACATGAATTGTGTGGTATGTGAATTATATCTCAGTTAAACTGTTGCCAAAAGTCTTCCCTGAAGAGATTGTGTAAAATGAAGTTGGAGAATGTATTTTCACTTTAATTAAAAATGGCAAGATAATATAAATTTAAACTTTAATTGTGTTTGCAAGTTAAAGAATTGTGTCAATCATATGATGTGTTTGTGAAAGTAGATTTAATGTCCTAATGTGGGTAATAATGCAATATTTCCGGAATCTCTCACCTGGCCTTAGTACATCTCCATGTCATTAGGTATTTCCAACGGATGGAGAGAAGTAATCCATCTCCATATCACTAGATAATTGCAAGTTGAGCAAGGGCATATCTGGACAGGACAGGTTGGGTGGGGTCCTTTCTCCTGCAGCCAGTTGGTGAGAGACAGAGGAGAGTAGAAGTGGATGACTATGGATGTCTCCCACTTTATTTCTCTCTGACTGATTTTGGCTTCAAAGGCATTTTGCCCCAGGATTTTCCCCCAGAGTTACACCAAATTTCCTTTCATTTCTCTTTGGGAATTTTTTCATGGAAGCACTCTTGCATTAATAATATTCAAGAAATTTCTATGTTGTTAGTGCTTTATTATTGGAGTATTTATTTCTATCCTGTTATTTAACTGTATTGTAGAACCTCAGACAATGGCAATGTAATTAGTCATACTTTGAGATAAAAAATATAAGTAATAAATTTTTAGGTTTAGTCTTAGAGTGAATTTGAAACACATTTAATCAATGTGCTCTTATTACTAATTTCAAAAGCTTCTGGGGGAAGTTTAACAATGCCCTGCAGTGTTCGTAGAAGGATACATCAGAGGAGCAATGGTGGGAATTGGGTAAGTGTCCTTATGTGAAAAGGAGTTGGATTGTCCTGGTGAACTGAGTAATTCCTTTGACCAAAAGAAATGTCATGAGTTTGTGTTTGAAATATAGTGGGTTAGGAGAACAATCAACCTGAGAATTGTTAAATGAATTGTTTTTTCCTCTCTCCTGATGCTTCCTTCCATATCAAGGGGCTTTCATTAGCAAAACTTGATCTCTGTTACTTCATTCCTCAGGTGGAGGTGGATGATTATTCAAGGTGGATTTGGAAACAGAAGCTGGGTATGCATAGCGTGGCCCCATTTTTGTTCCTTCCTTTTGGAAGTAAACTTCCTTCAGTCAGTGCTCAGTAATCCATGGACAGGTTTTGCTTCTTTTGAAGGTAGAGCCTATATTATTCCTGTTGTGTAGGTATGTGTGCCATGTTCTATTACTCAGGATTAGGAAACTCAGTTGCCCATAGATATAAACCCTATTTCCTAACAATAATGTTGATGTTCTAGATTCCACCTGCCTTATTATTTTATTTCTCAACTGGCTGAGAATTCCGTTGAAGAGGAAGGATATTCTTTATTGGATTCCTACAAATCCCAAACAAGCACATGACATTTATTAGGTGCCAAAACTATAACATATCTATTAAATGTGAAATATGCCATAGATAAGGGTTGTCAGCCTATTCATTGCTTAATACTCCAAAAGCAGTTCCTATAGAAATTCATTCACATTAATTTCGATAAATCTGAATGTATGATAACACATTGAAATTAACCAAAGGGAGATACAAAGGTTCACTTCATGTTTATAATTTTTACACATTTCCTGACTCTACTAAATACCATGCTGTTGTTCCCACTCATCCAACACCAAATGCAATGGTGTATTTTTTACCTACATATGTGTATAACAATAACAACATTATAAACAGTAGTAATAGTAGTCTAACTCCTTTCAGGTTCCCAGGCCCAATTTCAGTGTATGTATGTGAAGGGGTCTTCCCACACATACTAACACCAAGCAGCTCCTGAACACCAGCAAGGTGTCTGGGAACTCAACAACTCTGATGCTATCTTCCCAGAGACAGCACAGATTCCCCAAGTTAAGTGTTCCATCTTATAAGACTGCCCTCACGCTCCCCCCACTCCAAATGTGGGTTGCAAGCCCCAGGCAGTTCTCTGTGCTTCTGACCTACTGACTAAAAACTGGAGGTTCCAACAACATCCCCATTAGGTTTAATTGATTTGCTAGGCCAGCTCACAGAACTCAGGGAAACACTTATGTTTATCAGTTTAATAAAGGATACTCTAAAGGATGCAAGTTGACTGCCAGGTGAAGAGAGACATGGGGGAAGGACCCAAATAAAAGAGCTTCTATCCTTGTGGAGCATGGGGCCTGGCT
>JAVSCE010013513.1:0-21154 GCA_032199065.1 Smutsia gigantea
AAAGAATAGACAAATAGATCAGTGAAACAGAACTGAGAGCCTTAAAATAGATCCACAAAATATGGTCAACTGATCTTTAACAAAGTGTCAAAGACAATGGAGCAAAAATAGTCTTTTTACCAAGTATTGCTGTAACAAGTGGACATTTGTGTGTAAATAAATGAATCTAGATACAGATATTATACCCTTCATTGAAATTAACTCAAAATGGATCATAGATCTAAATCTAAGATGCAAAACTGTAACTCCTAGGAGGTAACATAGGAGAAAACCTAAATGAACTTAGAATGGTGATGGCTTATTAGATAAAACACCAAAGCATGATCCATAAAGAAATAATTGATTAGCTGGACATCATTAAACTTAAAAACTGGTTCTGCAATGTCAAGAGAATGAGAAGACAATAGACTGGGAGAAAATATTTGCCAGAGACATCTGATAAAGAACTGCTATCCAAAATATACAAAGAACTTTTAAAATTCAAAAAATGAGCAAACAATCTGAGTAAAAAATGGGCCATAGATCTTAACAGACACCTCCCCAGAGGAGAGAAACAGATGACAAATAAACATATGAAAAGATGCTACATACCATATGTCATTAGGGAAATACAAATCAAAACACCAGTGGGACACCACTACACAGCTATTAGAAGGCCAGCATCTGAAACACTGACAACACCAAATGCTCCCAAGGATGTGGAGCAACAGGAACTCTCATTCATAATGAAAAATGTCACAACCACTTTGGAACATTGATGTTTTCTTAAAAAAACTAAACATACTCTTATAGCAGTTGTGTTCCTTGGTATTTTTCTGAAGGAGTTGAAAACTTAGGTTCACGTGAAACCCAATATATGACTTAATTCATAATTGCCAGAACATTGAAGCAACCAAGATGTTCTCCAATTGGTGAATGGATAAATAAACTAATACATAGAGACACTGGAATATTATTCAGGGCTAAAAAGAAATGAGCTAGTAAGCCATGGGAGGACATGGAGAAACCTTAAATGCATCTTACTATGTGAAAGAAACCATCTGAAAAGGCTACCTACTGTGTGATTCTAATTATATGATATTCTGGAAATGGCATACTATGGAGACTATATAAAGATTATGGTTGCCAGGGGTGAAGTTGGGGGAGAGATAAACTGGTGGAACACAGAGAATTTTTAGGGCAGTGAAAAATATGATACTATAATGATGGATATATGTCAAATTTCAGATTTGTAGAATGTATAACACTGTGAGTGAACCTTAAGGTGAACTATGGACTTTGGGTGATTATGATGTGTCAGTACAGGTTCATCAATTCTAATAATGCCCCCTCTAGTAGGGTATATTGATGGGGGCAGGCTATGTATGTGTGGGGGCAGTGGGTATATGGAAACTCTCTGTACCTTCCCCTCAATTTTGATGTAAACCTAAAACTTATCTGAAAAATAAAAGCTTTAAATAAAATAGTTGGGATAGAAAGGAACAAGATCTTGGCAATAATTGAATAAAACTTAATAACGCATTTTGGATTCTTGAATAAAACTTAATAAAATTAAATAGACCATTGCTGCTTTCCTCAAGAATTTAATTTTATATGGTGCTTAATTTTCTCCCTTTTGAAAGTTTTACTTCTTTTCCCTTTTACTCGTTTTTTCTTTTGCTTTTCCCTCCAACTCTTTGTATTAATCACTAATATGCAATTCTGTATTGCTTTAGGAACTATGTAGATAAATGGTTCAATTAATTTCTATGTCAAGCAACATTCTTTGTTTTTTTTTAATTTGTGGTGAGAATATCCTTGAAAGTTAGATGCAGAACTGCCCAGTGGTTTTAAGCATGAGCCAGACTATTTGATATCAAATACTATCTAGTTCCATGACTTGTATAATTTACCAAACCTCTCTCTGTGTCTTTGTTTTCTTACCTGTAAGGGGATTGATATACAACCTGCCTCATGGGGTTCGTGTGAGCATTCCATTGCTAGTATTTGCAAGGTTCTGAGAACACTGGGGGCACCTTATATGTGTTTGTTAAACAAATATGCATGTTATTCCTGACTGCCTCCTATTCCATCCCATCTAAGTAGAAGAAATGCCTCTTTTCCTGAGGTTAAATCAACCTGACCTGGGATTCTCAATGCCCCTCACCTTCTCAGGGACCCTCCTTGCTTCATTAAATACCTCTCAAATTCTCCAAATGGGCTGGACACCATATTCTAGTGATATAGAGTATTTGTAATATGATATTTCTGGGCTGTTATAAGTGATTTTTCTTTGGCATAGAGCTCTTTCTCCCACCTTGTGTGCCTGGCCTAATTTGATTCACTGTTCAAATTTTTTCTCCTGCATTCTTAACCTTCTCCAGGTGCACACCTCTATCGAAACCTTTACCATCCTGATTTATAAATTTTGATTTACTTGCCGAGGCTGCCAGCAAAAATGAATGTTCTTTGAGAGAAATGATGTGTTCTTCTATCCTGTGATCTCAATAGAATGATTGGCCCAAGTTATATATGTATTTTAAATCAGTGACTAAATGAGTGTTAGAATTTGATAAGTACCTTACCTCTAGTTTACTATCATATGAATCTGTTCATATAAAATAATAAGATAATATATAACCTGATAAATAACAGAGATTCTCTTTTCAGCCATGACTAACAAGAAATGTTTTCTCACCAAGAATTAAAAAAAAACAAAGAATGTTGCTTGACAGGCCAAATAACAAAAATAACAGCTTAATTTTTGAACAAATTTTTATTTGAGAGAGAGTTTCATATTCTGTTTATTATATAATTCAGTATCCAGTGTTTTGGAATGACCAACAATTTAATATACTCCATGCTATAATCTTTCTTCATAGCTTTTCCATAGGAATTAATTATTTCTTGAAGTCAATACAGATTATATTTTATAGCCAGAGGCAAAGGATTAAAAAAAGAATGTTACATCATCTTCTTAGAGAAAAAGAATGTATTTAAAGTCCATGATTAGTTCATGCAATTCAATGTCTGGATATATGTCAGTCTTGTGTGGTCAAAGAAGGTGTCTTCAAAAGCATCCAGTAGTTTTATATGGGCAATTTGAGATATTGACCAGGTGGTCTGGTGATTTCTGCATAAGGAATTTATTGTTTCATTGATCTTGTCTATTTTTGTCTCTCTGATTGAAAAGAGAATGGACAGAATTGCCAATATTAATGGAAACATATTTAGATAGTATGTCTCTCCCTGAGCTTTGTGGGTGTGGCCTTTAAGCACCGATCTGTTACTGGGTAAAGCCGGACTGTCAAGTCCATTCAGAAATTCGCTTTAGAACACCTTCTGTCTTATGCTGTTTAAATAGTCCAGATATGGAAATAAACCTACAGAGGAGCTACTTTCCTTTTCTTTTTCCTTCTTCCTAATTGGAGTTTTTATTCATTACAGTTAAACTTTTAGTTTTTTTTAAATTAAAAGTTAGCCTTTTGGAGGACTTCCGGGAAGATGGCGGTGTGAGCAGGGCGGCAGAAATCTCGTCCCAAAACTATATAAATCTTTGAAAATACAGAAAATACAACTATTCCTAAAAGAGAGACCAGAGCACACAGGAAAGTGCACAGCGTGCAGCCACACCGGCAGGACTCAGCACCCCGCGAGGTGGGTAAGATACAGAGCCGCGACCCGGCGGCACCCGAGCACTCACCTAGCCCAGCGTGCCGGTGGGAGGAGAGGATTCGGAGCTGGGAGGGACTGGAAGAGCAGGTCCATGAAATAACCAGCCTCGATGGTCTGCCCCAGGAGCGCTGACACACATTGCGTGGTGCATCGGACATTGGAGAGGCAGAAGGTACAGGTTTTGAGCCAGGAATGTGCTGGGACCATGCAGCCAGTGCCCCGGGAAAAGAGAAAAGCGTGCGCCTTTTGTAGCAGTGTCGGAGAGGCGGGGGGCTCCGCGAGGGAACGCCATCGCCCTGGTGGGCTCAGCCCTGCAGGCTGGAAGTCCTGGGGAACTTCGGTCCCCTTTGCTGGTGACGGAGACAAGGGAGCACCCACGCTGGAAATTTATACAGAAAACAATAGCCTCCCATTCGTTCCTGCCCTGGCCAGACCTACAAAAAAGTGGCACGGCCACGGCTGCGGATTAGTGGAGCAACAGCGACACCTACAGCACGCTTAGAGAATCCACTACAGGTGGCCTTTTTTTTTCTTCTTCTTTCGTTTTTCTCCTTTCTTTTCTTTTTCTTTTCCCCATTCCTTTTCCTTTCTTTTCCTTCTTTCTTCTTTCTCTTCCTTCTTTTTTTTGCTTGTTTTTTTTTCTTGCTTAAAAAATTTTTTTTTCTTTTTCCTTTCCTTTTTCTTTCTTTTCTTTCTCTTCCTTCCTTTTTTGCTTTGGTTTTTTTCTTTTCCTTTTTTCTTTTTTAAGCCTTAAAGAGCCCAGCTGACATAGGTGGCACCTACCAGCGACCACTCCTATCAACATGATAAAACAGAGGAACATGATACAGACAAAAATCACCAAGACCCAGACAACAACCCCTGAGAAGGAACCTGAAGGGATGGGAATGCAGAATCTTCCTGAAAAAGAATTCAGAATAAAAGTCATAACCATGCTGATGGATCTACAGAGAAATATGCAAGAGCTAAGGGAGGAAGTGAGGGAAGTCAGGAAAGATAATGCAGAAATGAGACAAGCCATCAACGGGCTCAGCAGCAGACTGAACGGGGTGCAAGAGACTGTTAATGCAATAGAAATCAGAGAAAAGAAACACAGAGCAGCTGAGGCAGAGAGTGATAAAAGGATGTCTAGGAATGAAAGAATATTAAGAGAACTGTGTGACCAATCCAAACGGAACAATATTCGCATTATAGGAGTACCAGAGGAAGAAGAGAGAGAAAAAGGGATAGAAAGCGTCTTTGAAGAAATAATTGCTGAAAACTTCCCCATGCTAGGAAAGGAAATAGTCTTGCAGTCCATGGAAGCCCACAGATCTCCCAACACAAGGGACCCCAGGAAGACAATACCAAGACACATAATAATTAAAATGGCAAAGATCAAATATAAGGACAGAGTATTAAAGGCAGCTAAAGAAAGAAAAAAGATCACCTTCAAAGGAAAACCCACTAACATCAGACTTCTCAACAGCAACCTTACAGGCTAGAAGAGAATGGCATGATATATTTAACACAATGAAACAGAAGGGCATCGAACCAAGAATACTGTACCAGCACGATTATCATTTAAATATGACGGAGGGATTAAATAATTTCCAGACAAGCAAAAGCTGAGAGAATTTGTCTCCCATAAACCACCTCTACAGGACATCTTAAAAGAACCCCTCTAGAGGGAAGCACTCCGAAGGCTACAAAGCTGTCACCAGAGAAAATAAAATCATAGCAAAGAAAGCAGACCATCCAAACACTAATTAAGGCAAAGAATAAAGCACCTAGTATATAAAGAATGGAGGAGGAAGAATAAGAAGGGAGAGAAATAAACATCAGACGGTGTTTACAAAAACTTAACAAGAAAGTTAAGTTAGATTGTTAGATAGTTAAGAAGCAACCCCTGAACCTTTGGAAACCATGAATCTAAAGCCAGCAATGGCAATAAGTACATATCTATCAACAATCACCCTAAATGTAAATGGACTGAATGCACCAACCAAAAGACACAGAGTAACAGAATGGATAAAAAAGCAAGACCCACATATATGCTGCCTACAAGAAACTCACATTAAATGCAAAGATATCCCCAGACTAAAAGTGAAGGGATGGAAAAAGATATTTCATGCAAACAACAAGGAGAAAAAAGCAGGTGTTGCAGTACTTGTATCAGACAAAATAGACTTCAAAACGAAGAAACTAGCAAGAGATAAAGAAGGACATTACATAATGATAAAGGGGTCAGTCCAACAAGAGGATATAACCATTTTAAATACATATGCACCCAACACAGGAGCGCCGGCATATGAGAAACAAATACTAACAGAATTAAAGGAGGAAATAGACAGCAATGCATTCATTTTAGGTGACGTCAACACACCACTCACTCCAAAGGACATATCAACCAGACAGAAAATAAGTAAAGACACAGAGGCACTGAACAACACACTAGAACAGATGGACCTAACAGACATCTACAGAACTCTACACCCAAAAGCAACAGGATACACATTCTTCTCAAGTGCACATGGACCATTTTCCAGAATACACCACATACTAGGCCACAAAAAGAACCTCAGTAAAATCGAAAATATTGAAATTCTACCAACCAACTTCTCAGATCATAAGGTATTAAACTCGCATTAAACTTTAGAAAGAAAACAAAAAGGCTTACAAATACATGGAGACTTAACAACATTGTCCTAATTAATCAATGGGTCAATGACCAAATCAAAACAGAAATCACAGAGTATATGGAGACAAATGACAACAACAACACAAAGCCACAGCTTCTGTGGGATGCAGCAAAGGCAGTTCTAAGAGGAAAGTATATTGCAATCCAGGCCTATCTAAAGAAAGAACATTCCCAAATGAATAGTCTAAAGACACAATTACTGAAATTGGAAAAAGAAGAACAAATTAGACCCAAAGTCACCCGAAGGAGGGATATAATAAAGATCAGAGAAGAAATAAATATAATTGAGAAGAATAAAACAATAAAAAAAATCAATGAAACCAAGAGCTGGTTTTTTGAAAAAAATAAACAAAATAGATAAACCCCTAGCCAGACTCATTAAGAGAAATAGAGAATCTACACACATAAATAGAATCAGAAATGAGAAAGGAAAAATCACGATGGATCCCACAGAAATACAAAGAATTATAAGAGAATACTTTGAGAATCTATATGCTAACAAGCTGGAAAACATAGAAGAAATGGACAACTTCTTACAAAAATACAACCTTCCAAAATTGACCAAACAAGAAACAGACAAACTTAACAGGCCAATCACCAGAAAGGAAATTGAAGCAGTAATCAAAAAACTACCCACGAACAAATCCCCCGGACCAGATGGATTCATCTCTGAATTCTACCAGACATGTAGAGAAGAAATAACACCCATTCTCCTTAAAGATTTCCCAAAAATAGAAGAGGAGGGAATACCTCCAAACTCACTCTATGAAGCCAGCATCACTCTAATACCAAAACCGGGCAAAGACCTCACCAAAAAAGAAAATTACAGACCAATATCCCTGATGAACGTGGATGCAAAAATACTCAACAAAATATTAGCAAACCGAATTCAAAAATACATCAAGAGGATCATACACCATGATCAAGTGGGATTCATCCCAGGGATGCAAGGATGGTACAACATTCGAAAATCCATCAACATCATCCACCACATCAACAAAAAGAAGAACAAAAACCACATGATCATCTCCATAGATGCTGAAAAAGCATTTGACAAAATTCAGCATCCATTCATGATTAAAACTCTCAACAAAATGGGTATAGAGGGCAAGTACCTCAACATCATAAAGGCCATATATGACAAACCCACAGCTAACATCATACTTAATGGCAAGAAGCTGAAAGCTTTTCATATAAGATCGGGAACAAGACAGGGATGTCCACTCTCTCCACTGTTATTCAACATAGTACTGGAGATCCTAGCCACAGCAATCAGACAAAACAAAGACATACAAGGCATCCAGATTGGTAAAGAAGAAGTCAAATTGTCACTATTTGCAGATGACATGATACTGTACATAAAAAACCCTAAAGACTCCACTCCAAAACTACTAGAACTAATATCTGAATTCAGCAAAGTTGCAGGATACAAAATTAATACACAGAAATCTGTTGCTTTCCTATGCACTAACAATGAACTAACAGAAAGAGAAATCACAAAAACAATTCCATTCACAATTGCATCAAAAAGAATCAAATCCTTAGGAATAAACCTAACGAAAGAAGTGAAAGACCTGTACTCTGAAAACTATAAGACACTCCTAAGAGAAATTAAAGAGGACACTAACAAATTGAAACTCATCCCATGCTCTTGGCTAGGAAGAATAAATATTGTCAGAATGGCTATACTACCTAAAGCAATCTACAGATTCAATGCAATCCCTATCAAAATACCAACAGCTTTCTTCAATGAACTGGAACAAATAATTCTAAAATTCATATGGAACCACAAAAGACCCCGAATAGCCAAAGCAATCCTGAGAAGGAGGAATCAAACAGGGGGAATTACACTCCCTGACTTCAAGCTCTACTACAAAGCCACAGTAATCAAGACAATTTGGTATTGGCACAAAAAGAGACCCACAGATCAGTGGAATAGAATAGAAAATCCAAACATCAACCGAAACACATACGGTCAATTAATATTTGATAAGGGAGCCTTGGATATACATTGGGGAGGTGATGGCCTCTTCAGCAGCTGGTGTTGGAAAAACTGGACAGCTACATGTAAGAGAATGAAACTGGACTACTGTCTAACCCCTTACACAAAGGTAAACTCAAGGTGGATCAAGACCTGAATGTAAGTCATGAAACCATAAAACTGTTAGAAAAAAACATAGGCAAAAATGTCTTGGACATAAGCATGAGCGACTTCTTCATAAACATATCTCCCCGGGCAAGGGAAACAAAAGAAAAAATGAATAAGTGGGACCATATCAAGCTGAAAAGTTTCTGTATAGCAAAGGACACCATCAGTAGAACAAAAGGCATCCTACATTTTGAGAGAATATATTCATAAATGACGTATCTGATAAGGGGTTGACATCGAAAATATATAAAGAACTCACGCACCTTAACAAACAAAAAGCAAATAATCCAATTAAGAAATGGGCAGAGGACATGAATAGACACTTCTCTAAAGAAGAACTTCGGATGGCCAACAGGCACATGAAAAGATGCTCCACATCACTAATCATCCGAGAAATGCAGATTAAAACCACAATGAGATATCACCTCACACCAGTGAGGATGGCCAACATCCAAAACACAAACAACAACAAATGTTGGCGAGGATGTGGAGAAAAGGGAACCCTCCTACACTGCTGGTGGGAATGCAAATTAGTTCAACCATTGTGGAAAGCAGTATGGAGGTTCCTCAAAAAACTCAAAATAGAAATACCATTTGACCCAGGCATCCCACTCCTAGGAATTTACCCTAAGAATGCAGCAGCCCAGTTTGAAAAAGGCAGATGCACCCCTTTGTTTATCGCAGTAGTATTTACAATTGCCAAGAAATGGAAGCAGCCTAAGTGTCCATCAGTAGATGAATGGATAAAGAAGAAGTGGTACATATACACAATGGAATATTATTCAGCCGTAAAAAGAAAACAAATCCTGCTATTTGCAACAACTTGGATGGAGCTAGAGGGTATTATGCTCAGTGAAATAAGCCAAGCCGTAAAATACAAGTACCAAATGATTTCACTCATATGTGGACTATAAGAACTAAGAAAAAACAAAACTGAAGGAACAAAACAGCAGCAGACTCACAGAACCCAAGAACAGACTAATAGTTACCAAAGGGAAAGGGAGTGGGGAGGACGGGTAGGAAGGGAGGGACGAGGGGGAAGATGGGGCCTTACGATTAACAGATGTAATGTTAGGGGTACATGGGGAGGGCTGTACAACCCAGAGAAGACAAGTAGTGACTCTATAGCATCTCACTATGCTGATGGATAGTGAATGTAATGGGGTTCTTGGGGGGGACCTGATGAAGGGGGTAGTGTAATCACCATAATATTGCTCATTGAATTGTAGATTAATGATATCAAAATAATCTTATAAAAAAACTATAAAAAAAGTTAACCTTTTAAATTTTTTGCAGGCAAGACTTAAAGGTTTTAAATATCCCTTGAATATTACTTTAGCTGCTTCATGAATGTGTTTATCTGTTGTATTTCTCTGATTTTTCTTCTGTTTGAATTACTTTCTAATTCTTAGTCTGATTTATTATTTAACTTCTGAATTATTTAGACATGTATTTTTAAGTTTCACGTATGTGAAGGTTTTATGTTTTCTCCTTTTACTGGCTTTTCCTCCCTTTTCAAAGTTGTCTCTTATAATTATCCCCATTCTCTTCTGTACTGTGCATAATTTTCTCCTTTACCATCTGAACTTCACTTTAAGCATATACATGTGTTCTAGTTTGTTTTCTCTTTCAAAAAAGCAAACAAAAAATTTTGATCCCACATTGCCCTTTATACAACTCCTCTTTACAGCAACAATTTTTGATGGTGCCCTTAAAGTTGGTGTTTTCACTTTGCCACTTTCCATTCTCTTAATCCACTCAGCCAGGCTGCTATCCCTGGCAATATCCTGCAATTGTGTTACTGACCTCCTTGTTACCAAAACCAGGAGTGATATTTTAGACTGATATTCTGTACTCTGTCCTCTGTTGTCAATTAATGAGAGCAGGATATTGAATTCTGTGATCATCATTGTAGATTTTATTTCTTATTCTTGTAGCTCAAACATTTTTTTTTTTTTGCTTCAGGTATTTCAAATTCCATTACTGAGCATATAAACATTAGTGATTCTTGGGTCCTCCTGATTAATTGATCCCTTTAACATTATGAAATGATCTTTATATTTGATAATAGTGTGTTTGTTATAGGCAGCATATGATTGGGTATCACTTTTTATCTAATCAGATAATCTTTGCCTTTAAAATAGTATGTTTAGATGATTGACAGTTTTGTATGATTAAACATATAGTTAAGTTTATATCTATTATCAGGTTTATTTTAAATCTATTTAATGTCTTTGCTGTTGATTATATTTATCCGTTCTGCATTGGTTTCAATTTATTGAGTTTTCTGATGCTGGGTTGTGTTTTCCTGCTTCTTTGCTTGACTAGTAATTTTTAATTGAATATCAGACATTGTGAATTTGATCTTCTTCGGTGCTGAATATTTTTATGTTTCTATAAATGTTCTTGAGATTTGTTCTGGGATAAAAGTTTGATCTTTCTGAGTCTTCCTTTTCAGTTTGTAGATGGAATAAGGGTTAGGTTTAGTCTAGGGTTAATTATTCTCTACTATAAGGCGAGACCCTTATGTATACTCTAACCAACATGCCATGAATTATGAGGCTTTTCAGTATTGCTAGTAGAGACAGACACTACCTCTTGCTTGAGTGTTGTGTATTTCCTCTAATTTTTCCGTCCATATCTTTTTCCTTGCTTTTGTTAGTAACCTTATATGCATGGACTGATCTGTATTCTCATGAATACTCCAGGGAGACCCTCTGCAGATCTCTACATTTCTCTCTCCATGCAGCAATCTCCTTTTTGTTACTCTGTCTTGCAAATTCTAGCTGCTTTAATTTCTCCAGACTCTCATCAGTGTCTCCTTAACAACAAATCTTGGCTGTGTATGAGTTTCCCTTTCCAGGGCAAGGCCTGGAAACTCTCAAAGCAGTAAACTGGAGCAACTGTAGGACTTATGTCATCCCTGCATCCCATCTCAAGGATCGCTGTACATCATTGCCTAGCATCCAGAACTTTGAAAATCATTGGTTCACATATATATATATATTTTTTTTTACTGTTGTTCACTTTTTGTAGGATGGCAGATACAGCCCCTGTTACTCAGTCATGGCCAGAAGCAAAACTGAAAATCCTTTCTTGGTTTTCTTTAGTATAATTACTTAGAATTAATTCTCCTACTTGTGGTGCAGGTTGACTGCCTTTCCACAACTGAACTTACTCATACTTCCACAAATGTTGTTTTGAGCTCATCATCTGAGGGAGATTTTTCCCTTATATCCCCTTCCACTGAGTTATTTTTGAGCCTACCAGTAACCTGGCATTGCTGGGTATGCAAACTCAGTTTATATGAGTGCCTTAACTCAGGTTTTGTTCAGTTATTTGTGTAGCTAGGAGACACCCCCTACCACCCAAGAAATATAAGTGTATTTCAAATAAGACTCAGTCAGGTTGTAACTACATCCTGGCCACAGTGAACAACTTATTTTTGTTAGGTAGGTGAGGAATGGGCACTATTCCTGTCCTCATTTATGGAAGAAACCTCATTTCTAGTTCCTCCCCCTGACGTCCAAATCAGGGTTATATGCCCCTAACACCACAGTCCTTGTGAGCTCTTGATTTCAGCTCCTGTTTACTCCTCTGAGTTCCCTATTCATTTGGGGGTTTTGGAGATTTTTCTTTACTTGGAGTTTTCAAACATGAAATGTTTTCTATTAATGTGGTGTGTTTGAGCAGAAGGGGAAGGAGTTCCATTTAATCTACTGTTTCACCCAAAGTGAAAAAAGAAAAGTTTTTGAAAAAAAGGCAGAATGTGGAGACCCTGGGGGAGATAACACAGTCATTTCAGTAAACCTGATTCTGTATTCTTTGAAACTCTCTTCAGTTTACATTTCTGTATATTTTAAAATACCTTTTTAAAAGAATTTATTTTGATATCATTAATCTACAATTACATGTGCAATATTATGGTTATTAAACTACCCCCTTCATCAGGGCCCCCCACCAACCCCATTACAGTCACTGTCCATCAGCGTAGTGAGATGCTGTAGAATCACTACTTGTCTTCTCTGAGTTGTACAGCCCTCCCCGTTAAAATAGCTTTTGTGCTTATCTTGGCAAAGATTCCACTCAAAGATTTTAGAGAATTCAGTCTATTTCATGAGGGGTAATAAAGGTTTTACTTAATATTTTGCTGTTTTAGTATCTTTCAGAATTCTGGTAATAATTGGAAAAGGGTAAAAAGTAGCTTGTGAAGTATTGATAATAGTGTGCTTTTTTTTTATGTCATATGGCATGCAAGTTATCTAGTGAAGTTTGAAAAAACCTTTTAAGTGGTATAGATATTTATAAATATGTTACAGGAAGAACAATTTCTCTAAGACCTGTTCACAGAGAATATGGGAAATGACTGAGTAGCACATCTGAAAATGAAAAAAGATTCTGGTTGTGATCAATCTGCACCTGAGCTTGTTTGTAATATTTTTTCTTTGCCAATCAGGCTGGTGTTGTAGCATATCCCTTGGTCCATTTTCACCTTGTGTTTCATAGTCCATTGCTTTAAACAAAGGCAATGATTTCATATTAAAGATACTTTCCTAAATTTAATGTACTAGTTGAGGTTTTTCAATAATTTTGAACAGTGCTCCATAATTGCTAAGAGTCATTCTTAAAATCATGTGTTGTCCATCTTTTATTAACACCTAATAATTAAAAAATTTCCCATTGAATATTGTTCCATATGTATAATTTTCCTTGCAAGGATACTATTTGGTAATTGAACTTGTTTTCTCTTATTCTGCTAAATATTAGTCTACCTTTCATCGTTGCACCTTAAACTTTTAAAAATATAGTTACAAAATAGATAAGTGCTCTTCACATTTGGAAGTTTAATACACTTAAGCCCTACCTTTATAAAGTTTCAGTACATTTTCATCTTATCATAAACCAAGATTGATAACTGATTAATATAATTACTATCTTCAAACATTCAGACACAGAACCTTAAGTAAACATCATCATTAAAATATCTGTTTACATAATTAATTCACATAAGAGTCTAGTTCTTCACAGAAATTATTAAACAAAAATAATGTGCACATTTAAAACTCAATACTGTAATTATAAGGAAAAAAAATAAGCAAAAACAAATTCAGTCATTATAGAACCATTCATTTTATAAAATAATGGAATTCATTTACATAAGGCACTAAAGAAAATCCATCTCATTAATTCATAATTATGTGTTCCTCTGTTTTGGGGTGGAATGTGGAGGAGTGGGAATTATGTGTTCATTCATGAAAACACTTTATAAATTAGATAAGCTATATTTAAATATATCGAAGTTGTTCAGCACCTAACAGTAAACTGGTGATGGGGTTTGTTAAAACTAAAAGTGTCTTGAGAATCATATAATTAGTGGAAATGTTCCACAAATTTATATTGAGAAAATAAGCAGGCTAAATAGTAAAACCTCAATGACTATGTTTTTTTTTTAAACTTTGCCTTTTTATAACTAAATATAGCTAATTGATAGGAAGTTATTTAACAATTATTTATGTTAGATTTTTCCAGCAAATTCTATAGCAAACACATTAAAATAATCAATAGGATGTAACAGATTGGGACATAATTACAGACTTTTACATTTCTGTGTCTATTATTTATTTCAGTCTTATAGCATTGGTTTAATGTCTAATTTTAGTCCCATCAGAGCAAGATGTGCATGGTTTTGGCAGACGCTCCTCTTTCCTTCTATAATTAACTTCAGTCAACTCACTGGGAAGTAAATACTCAAAATGTAAAAGAAGGAGGTCCACGTAGCTTCATCTTAACCGATAATAATTACGATGCTCACTGATTACTGTGTGTTGAATTAAGCCCTTTCGGCATGTCCCAGACAGCATGGCAGGGCCTGCAGAAATAACAAATAGAAAAGAACATAGCAAAGAAGGCTTTGTTTTTAATGGGGTTTTCATTCTAAGTCTTCTCCAAGATTTATTAAAGTTCTTTGAACCAAAAATGAGCATCCAGTAGATAGTTTGACAGTTATTATTTTAAAACAACCAACCAACAACTACTTATAGAAATTTTTAACTAACTCTGCTTGGTGCCAAAGATATATGATTCTTTATTTAGTGGAATGGATGTTTAAAATGTATCAGTAGACATGAGGTTGAGGATAAAACAGTAGAGAAAGATAGAAGCTGGAGGTCATTAATGAGTTAAGGTGAATATTAAATATACCAAGTCTTCTCATTCAGCCTCTCTTCACTGTCAAGGCTACAAGTGCTGTTAGTAGTTAAGACAGAGAAATGCTGTTGAACCTTAGCTATTGGCTTTAGTTTCTCCTGTACCTTTTACTTCAAGTTTGATTTATCTTGAGGAGAATGAGGTACATGAATCCATGATACTTGTGGATAGTGGATATTTTCTTTATTTATCCAGGAAATATTTGTGTGTCCAGCACTGTTTTATGGTCCAAAATGACCCAGACATATTGGCGTCTATTTGCAAGAGTGTGGTGTATTTAGCTAATTTATTGCAGCAGTTGTTTCAGATCAAATAAATCATTACCCATCCTGAAATCAAGTGTAGTGATCTTCTTTGTGATTTGACTTTGCATTTATCTATCTTTGTGAGATGATAAGCAATTAACCAATGATTAGAATGTAGGATATAATTTGTAATGATGGATGTAATAATGGAATTTAATTAACTTCCAATAAATATTTTAGTGAGATATTTATTTATAATATAATAGTTTCTCTTTGTGTCATTGCCCACTGCACCAGAAATCATGCAGTAAAATTAATATAAATTTAAAATGCCATGATCTATAAAAATTATAGCTTTTTAGTGTTTATAGCTAATATCATGATTTGTAAGCAGATCACAAAAACACTGGCAATCCTGTCTGATTGATGATTTTGTTTTCCAGTCCCTAAACACATTGCTCTGGTTCCTTCAGAAAGATTTATATGAAATTGGCTATTATGTATAAGATTGGATATTTATTAATTGATCTAGGCTCATCATTTATAAATCATAGTTCAAGAAATTGCTCTTTATAATTATTAAAGGAAATAGTCTAATCTGTTCACTTGTTATCTGAATTATAATAGTCAAAAGGGTACTGGTAAATTGGTTACCATACCTGTGGCAAGGAGCTGAGACATGCCTGGAATAAGGAGTTCAATGCCCTTCCTCAACCCCCTCAGACCTTAATCTACCAATTACATGAGAAATAATAATTCTCTTTGAAAAGTAGCCACTATAGTACTGGTGTAGAAATATTTGGGCATGCCTGCAGTAGTGCATGGGTAGTACAGAAGCAGGCTTTTGAGAATGAGTTACAAGGAGAAACACAGTGTGAGGAAGAGCTTGCCTCGGCCACATTTCCTGGGTGCCAGAGGGCAGGCCTAATTCAGGACTGAGTGGGAGCACTGTTGTCTGAACCAGTTCTCGTCCAGACCACCTGGGGAGGAAAAAAGGCTATGTGTGAAATTTGAAAGAGCTGTCTCCATGAATGTTGTATTTCCTCTGATTTCAGGAGCTTGGCTCTGGGGCTTCTCTAAGAGAGAAGAGTTGCTTCAGACATGAGTAACAGTTGCTTAGCTGGCTTGTTGTGTGAGCCTTGGCTAGTGGCTCAGAAGTGTTCTGAAGCAGAAGCAGACTTTGGTTCATGGTATTAATACATGTCAAGAGGCACCGCACAGCTGCTGGTAGAAGTGGTCCGTGGCCCGTCATGGATACTTGCCAGCTCCCTGGGGGACCTGCTGCAGTGCTAGGACTGTGGGCGTATCTTTGATGGTTACCAAGGGCGGAATGATGCAGGTGTTGTTACTGGGCTTACTAACATTTGTAAAGGTTAACATGATCTAATTACTAAACACAGGTTGAGGCTGGTCACACAATTCATTTCTAATTTTGATGGGAAGCTTTGATGGATGTTCTTTTTGCAGGGAAATTTGAGATCAAGTTTCAGATCATTTTACTTTGTGTGTATTTCCTTAATGAAACAACATCAGCAATTCAGCTACTATAAAGATGAATGAAGATACATGAATCCAGATGTATTTTGTATTAATTCTATAATAAAAGAGCAACTAGACTACTCAACTAAGATTAATATGAAGCAGATTTTGGCAAAGCATCTTCTATATTTTTGTACCATTTTCAGATGTATAAAGATATTGGCACTAAATTCTTAATTGTACTGATTGTAATTAAACCTTTATATGTATTACATTTTTCATTACATGTGATATTTGAGGACAGAAATATAACACTATTGCCTCAAACTGTAGACATTTTGATATTTCTGTATTAATTGCTATTTCTATATGACAAATCACCCAAAATTTAGCAGCTTAAAAACTACATTTATCATCTCAAAAATCTTTTAGGGCAGGAGTGAAGGTGTGTCCTAAATTCTGCTCAGGGTCTCTGAAGGCTGCAGCCTAGGTATGGGATGGGTTACAGTCTCATCTAGAAGCTCGACTAGGGAAGAATCCACTCTTAACCTCACTCAGGTTGTTGACAGATTTCAGTTCCTTGTGATTATAGGACTAAAGGTCACAGCTTCTTGCTGGTTTTCAGCTAGAAGCCATGCCAGGTCCTTAGAAGTTGCCCTCTGTTTCTAGAGTACGGCTTCTCTTCCTAAATGTTGCCCACCTTTCCTTGTTATGTGTACTTCACCAGCCTGGCCACTTCATCAGGTCAGCTAAGAGATCTTTTAGAGTTAGTCGACTAGAAAGACAGAGTCTTGTCCAATTTAACATAATCACAGAAGTGAGATGCTATTACCTTTGCTATATTCTTTTGATTACAAGTAGTCATAGCTTCTGCCCAATTAATATAGAACATTTATTTTTACATATCCACTGTTTTCCTAGACACCTATTATATCATATGGGAGTTACCATGTCAGTAATGGTTCCAAGTGAAGAGGACTGAAAACTATAGGCTTCCCTTGAAATTTTGGCAGGTATTACTCCAAGAACCCTATAAATCTGTGCTTACGTGGATGTTTGCTGAAGCAATAATTTTTAAATTCCTAAATTCTTATCAGATTTTGAGGTGAGATAGAATTATTTGTTCTTCTAGTAAATTGAATATCTTACACTTGCCACCTATGATTTTATACATGCTGGGGAAAAATCTCCCACGGCCTAATGTGGTTTATCTGTCAAAGAAAAGATGGCAGTGTAAATGACAGAGCCTGCCCTCCTCAGATCCAGCAGGGCTCACATGCAGTATGCAGATGAGAATGGCAGCTCATTAAAAAAAAAACAAAACCGTCTTTCGGATTGAGGGACAAACGAAATAAACACCTTTTATTTCTGTTATATAGCTAGATTTAAGCAAAAGTCTTTAGTGGAAGGTAGAATAATTGTATAAACAAAGTTTCATTTTCTGACTTATTCCAAGATAGAGTCTTTGGCTAATATAAGAGTTGTTTAGTATGCATGGCCACTCTTTTAGATAGTGAAAGGTTTTCCCCCAAAGACAACTTCACAGAGAAATTCTACACTTCACATTTCCTGTCATCTATATAACTGTAAGTATTTAATAAACTAAGGGATGGGCCTTTCATTCAGTCCTGGGTGGAAGTAGTGGAGAATGGAAAGAAAGTGAAATTGGAAATAATATTTAATATTGCCTTACAACTTTTTTTGAGTTTAATGAGTATCTGAATTTTTTTAAAGGCCATTTTTAGTTCAATAGGCCTTATCCCCTCATTGTATATTTACTGTGGTGATGCTGCATGAGAAATGTTTATATTTTTAATAAATGCAATTGTTTCATGACTTCTTAGATGATTTTTTTTTGAGGAAATAAGTCATTATAAAACAGTGTTTCCCAAATGATCTGTGCAGGGTAGGTGGGAAAAAGGTGGTACGATGTGATTGATTACTCAGCAATCATTTACGTTGTGCCAGTCATGTTCTTACAAGTGGTAGGACTGAAATACAATAGAGAGCAAGAGAAAAACTAGTTCCTGACATCATAGAGCAAGAAAAAAGAGAGTTTATCTCATTTTTATGACAAAATGCTATAGAGTATTTTAAATCTTTATAAAATTTGATATGCTTTTAGGCTATTATGTGTTACCTACTTTCTTGCATACATTATATAGAGGTGTTGTGTATAGAACCATGTACACTCACATGCTTATTTGCTCTTTGTGAATGTTTCATGACTTTAGCAGGGGCAGTTGGACATGTTACATAGGGGCTGGACCTAATTTCAGGGGAGCGTGTGTACACGCAAAGCAGATTCCAGCATCTTAAATATCTATAGTTCCCCAGAGCTGCTCAAGGGGATTGGAGAAAATGTTACAATTAAACAGATGTGGGTGAAAGGAAACCAATATTAATTTGAATGATATTTCGTTTTGCTTAATAAGACTTAGAAATTTCCATATTGGGATGGGTTGAACTGGTTTCAGTGGCAGGTGGTGTTAATGATTTAATATCAGTCCTGTGTATTTGCTTTTCTCTTAGATCATGGATATGGAGGCAGACAGTTAAATTTGTTTATTTAGGATTTGTATCCAAGAAAATGTTTTGCTTAGAATGATTTAATCAGACTGTTAGTAAGAAATTAAATTCAATACAACCACTTTGTCAGTGTGTGCCATCCAAATACACAATTCTGATATAAACAGCAGCCCCTAATCAGAAGTGTGTCCTCATAAAGGAAAGACCAAACTTTTAGGCATATTAAGTGAAGTAAATATTTTGTGGTGATTCCACCACTATGATGCCACTTAATGGGGCTGATTCTCTTGAAATTAGCAGGCCATTAATTCTGTATCTAGCGAGATCCAAAATACTGTATCATATTAGGCTACAGTGGCTGAAATTCTGAGAGCTTGGAGTAATAGAAAATGTTAATATGATCAATTAGCTTTTTTCTGACAGCACCTTGGAATAATTGAAAGAGAGAACAAACAGGATAGAAGAGGGAAATAGCCCAAAATATTAAAGGCAGTGATCAGAAATTGTTCAACAAACTTATTTTATCTGCAGGATTTTGGGTTTCATTTATTCTACATTCTTGTATTATCATTTTGTAAAATGTTTTCTTAATTAGAAACTAACCTAACAGTGAATACAGCATTATATATATATTATGTATTCTTAGGAAAATCACTGGAATAGATAGTCCGATGCTATTCTTTTTCATTTTACAATGTGATCAACAGCGAAAGTAGCTGCTTTGCGCTGATCATTTATCATGACTGGCACTTTTCATACGTCATAGCAAGTAACATTATTCAAAAAAACTTCTACTTGTATTATTACTTAACCCTTTTTACAGATTATCAGTCAGACCCAGGGAAGTGTGGGAGGTTGTGTCAGGTCAGCTTTATAACCAGAAGAATTACCTCAATCTCAGTCTTACTCAATTTTAGCTTCTCTTCTTCTCTGCTGGACTGTGCCACCCGAGCACAGGTTGTGGTACCATCTGTATGAACTTTCATCAAAGATTTCTACCTCATGTTTTGGACATTCTTTAGGCCTAAATCAACTTGAATTCAAGATTAAAGTAAACCTGTACTCCAACAGTCAGCACCCATTAGTTTTTCTATTTTAAAATGATCTCCTTCTGAACCTTACGCTCCATGTTCTTTACCCATCTCCATAGCTTTATTTACACCTAAATGCTGATGGTTCTAAAATGTACGTATGTTTCTAAGATCTCTTTCCCAATCTCCTGCCAGATGAACAGAAACTGTGCTAGGTATTTTAAAAATGAAATTTAATATAGAACATTGTTTCCTCAAGTGTTGACGTCTCAAAGATAGATAAATGGGAAGATGTGGTAAATGAGAGGTTAATAAATGCGGCAAACCATGGCATTTGTTTTTTTTCAGCTGAAAGTGAAAGAAATTCAACTCAAATTAGCTTAAGCACAGAAGGAACTACATCGGGTCACAGACGTGAGAGAGAATTAATTTGGTTTAGCTCACTGGAATCAAAGGCAGAGGAGCTGGTAGCTGAGGCTTAGAAAGCGGAACTAGGACTTGATTTCTTTAAGATACATTTATTTATTCTTGTTCTAATTCTCTCCCTCTGCCTCTCCTCCTTTGGGGGACTTTCTGTCCCTCTTCCTTTCTTCCCTCTTCCCTCTCCCCCACCCCTATGTTTGTTGGCTTTATGCCACAGGCCGAATGTCTCTCCAAATGTCAGGGAAGATGGCAGACACATTCTCATATTCTCCCAGTTAAACCTCTTGGCAAAACAATAACTATTATATTTGATAACTCTTATATTAAGATACTTCAATATCTTAATCTACTGTGAAGTACTTGCTGACAACTGGAACAATTTATGTTGTCAAAGGAATGGTATTCTGTGGATTCACCAGCCCTGTGTTAATGTCTATGCTTGTGGTGAGGAGGTCAGGTGATGGTATGGGGAAGTGAGGTTTCCTGATAAAGGGATGGTAGTCAGGCAAAAATATCATACACCCATACAATGTTATTGTTTTGGTAATGCTGTATATAGGAAAATAAGGATCCCCTAGAATACAATACTATAAATAAGTATTTCAGTCCCTTTTATGCATTGATTCATAACAATAGTTGAGCTAAACTATATATGTCTTCATTGTTCCATGTCTTCTGGAGCTGTCCTTTCTCATCTTCAGATTGAATTCTGGAGTTTTGCATATTCCTCATGCAGAACTTATTATATTTCAGAAAC